>ML433719.1:22101-148889 GCA_005239525.1 Nicotiana knightiana | reverse complement strand
ATATATATATATATATATATATATATATATATATATATATATATATACATATATATATATAAACGCTAACACTCGATATCTGCTCCTGAATCTGCACACAGAGGTGCAGGGAGTTATGTGAGTATGCCAACTCAGTAGTAATGGAAATAAATCAAGTCTAAGAAGCAAAGAGTCACATAAAAATCAATGCCATCAAGTCACAATATACACAACCTTACTTTCCGATAGTATACATAGATATACAAAATCATCATGCCTTAGAAATGATTTTCATAAAAGTCCTTAAAATAATGCACATTTTTAGCAACTTTAAAACAATGATTTGGTATGCAAATGAATGTGGTAAAATCATAAGTAGCCCCTCGGGAAAAAACATGTTTCATAATCAGCCCTTCGGGCATGCCTCACAATCCCTCAGCACCTCACAGTCACTCAACACCTCACAACCACTCATGCCTCCCAATCACTCAATCACTCGCACTCGGTGCGCTCACTGGGGGTATGTGCAGACTCCGGAGGGGCTCCTTCCGCCCAAGCGCTAATATCACTCAGCACCTCACAATCACACTTCGCCCTCGGCCACACTCGGTGGAACCACTCGAAAATCCCCTCGGGCAAAGTAATAGAACGGGGTACTCGACCCGAAAATATCATTTCAATGCTCATGTAGTGTAAATTAGGCTGAGTTTCAAATATAACATTATGCACAATGATGATGAGTAAAATCATCAATGGGTAATGGCAAAAGCAGCAGTAAAACACCCTGAAAGGGTCTAAACAGATCGGTACAAGGCTCCAAACACGACTTACAACCCAAATATTTCACAAATCTTTAGAACATAATTTAACATAACATTTTGAGTAAATATGCAACTCATTAGTTGCCGCGGAGAGAACCTAGTCCAATCTAAAAAAAATCAGTACGCGCCACATATTCGTTATCCGACATGTGCACCATTCCAAATTCAGTGAGAAAATAATGCAGTCCGGGGTTCCATACCCTTAGGACAAAATTTAAAACCATTACTTACCTCTACCGGGCTGCGACACTAGTCCGCTATGCCTTTTCCCCTCAACTTGGCTCTCGATTTCTTCGTATCTAGCCAAAAACCAGTTAATATCATCAATATATACTCATGGAACACAACCCAATCGAAAATCATCATATTTAAACAAAAATCTCGAAATTCAGCCAAACCCGAGCCCTGGGCCCACGCCTCGGAATCTGATAATTTTTACATCATTAGAAATCTCGTCCTCCCACAATTCTATACATACCAAGAACACTAAAATCAGACCACAATTTCCATTCCAAAACCTCAAAAGAAATCCCAATTCTTTCCTCCCATTTTTCAAACATTTTCCTACCCAAATCTTTAAATTTTCAAGCCTAATCTTAACAAAATAGCATAGGAACGGGATAAACAACCAAAGAAATTACCTTTGCTGAAGAACCTTGAAAATCTCTCTCAAAACTACCTTCAATGGACTCCTCCCGCATGCAAATTGATGAAAACTTAATAAATTTCGTGGAGGGGTCCTTTTTATACTGTTCTGCACAGTCATTTCCGCACCTGTGGACAATTGGCCGCACCTGTGTTCCCAGAGTGTGCACCTGCAAAACGCACTTAACTGGCCCATTCTCGTGCCTGTGACCAACTATCCACACCTGCGACATCGCAGGTGCGATGCCCCTTGCGCACCAGCGACATCGCAAGTGCGACAAAAATCCTCGCACCTGCGGGCCTCTCCTATACAGGAAAAAATTGCACCTGCAACCTCCCCTTCCGTTACTGTGTAATTGCACCTGCGACTCCCCTTCCGCAGGTGTGAAAACACTAGCAAACCAGCACAACAGATTTCAAAAAATTACTCAACTTAATGTCAACCATCCGAATTCCATCCCGAGCCCCTCGGGGCCCCAACCAAACATACCAACACACCCCATAGCATTATTCCAACTTAGTCAAGCCCTCGAAACACCAAAACAACACGAAAACACCAAATTTTCATCAAATTCAAGCCTAAGAACATTGAAACTCCTAAAATTCGCCAACTACGCCGAAACCAACAAAAACACCTCAGATTGACCTGAAATTTTGCAGACATATCAAAAATTACATTACAAAACTATTCCAACTTTTAGAATTCTATTCCGACCTCGATAGCCTATTTTCCACTGCCGACCAAAAATTGCCAAAAACTATCTTTCGCCAATTCAAGCCTAATTCTACACCGGACATCACAAAATATTCTGAACACACTCCTTAAGTCCCAAATCACCTAAAGAAGCTACTCGAGCCATAAAATCAGCATTCCGAGGTTGTTTACCAGTAAGTCATCTCTCAGTTGACTTTCTCAACTATTGGGCTACGTTAAAAGGATAAATGCCTAAACTCTCACCATAATCACTCCAGACCCAAACCAACTAATCCAACACATTAAAAACAAGATAGCGATACATAACAAATGCAGAAATAGGGGTAATGGGGTAAATCTCACAGAATGACCGGTCGGGTCGTTACATCCGTTGGTACCGGGCCCGTATTTTGGTTCGAAGCTCGATACAGGGTTGTTATGACGTGATTAGGACATCCGGTTGAGAAATAATAAAAGTTAAGTATTCTTGAAAAATATAATAAGCTTTGAGGTTAAACTCATAGTATTAGATGTTATTTTCGTGATCTGATATCACGAGAAAGTCCGTATGAAGTTTTTAGACTTGCGTGCATGTTTGGTTTAGAGTCCCGATGGCTCAGGTGAGCTTCGGGTAGGCTACGAGATGTTTTACACTTAAGAAATTATGATGTCATGATTGTTTCTGGTGAGTAGGTAAATTGTTCTTCGCATTCACATTGCTTCACTCGCAAACGCGTAGAGTAAAGTTCACTGGGGCCATTTTTGTTCTACGCAAATGCGAAGCTCAAGACGCGAACGTGGAGCACTGGAGGGCTAAAGCGTCCAGGTCACGCAAACGCACTGTGTAAACGGGACATGGGGAGGGTAGTTACATTTCCTCTATGTGAACGCAGCCACCTGGTTGTGAACGCGAAGGACACAAGGCCTAGCTTTACGCAAACGCGTTCAAGACCCCGCGAATGTGGCAGGCCCATCGCGAACGCGATGAAGGCCTGCCTAGTTATATAAAAGAGTTTTAAAATCGGGCAGAACATATTTTTCACAAATTTTTGAACTACAAAGACCCAGAGGTGATTTTTCTTCACACAAATTTATCACCAAGGTGTTGTTAATCAATATTAAACTCTTCTCTTTCCATTACCCAATGTTTTTCATCACTCTTCAATCCAAAAATCAAGAATTTTCATGGTAGAAATTGAGGGTTTGGGTAGAATTAGGAAATTTTGTAAAAATCGAATTTTGATCTCATATTGAGGTCGGATTTTGAAAATTATTATATATTCCAGTTCGGGGGTGAATGGGTAAATTAAATTTGGTCCGAACCACGAGTTTGGACCAAGCGAGCCTGAGGTCGGGTTATAACATTTTTTGAGAAAACGTAGGAAAACAATGATTTTTCAGTAAAGTTAGTTCCTTTAGCATAAATTAATGATATTAAACTAGTTGTGATTAGATTTGAGCGGGTTAGAGGCAAATTCGAAAGGAAAAGCGGTAATTGAGCAGTGAGTGGTTGGTTTAACCTTGACTTGATGGAATAAGAATCCTCACTTAACTGCTATTTGAATTTGCATGTGTGTGGTGTATATGTGAGATGATGAGTATCTATGCACCATTAAACTATTGTTGAACATGGTCCCTTCCCTGTTTCCAATTATTTTCTTCCGGGCTTAATTGTTTCATGATCATTGTTAAGTATTTCTTCAAGTATATTGGAAGTGTTGGATGTTCTATTGGTTTTGTTATGTTACTTAAAGATTGAGCTGGATGTCAGTATTACGATATGTATATAATTTCTGGTTGGTTTCGTTGTGAAATTATAATTGATCAAGTTATGAGTTTTACAGCTTCTGTTTATAATTGTTGATACAAAAATGTTGTGAAAGGCTTGGCCTGAATTGTGAAAGTTTTCGTAAATAAACTTGGAAATTTTTAGGAGTTGATTATAGCTAATATATGAAAAGAGATATCCAAGTTGTTTTATTTAATGTTAAAAATTTACTGGTTATTTAGTTTATTATTATTATTATTTCCTTCTTACTTTATTATATATTGTTCACATGTTATATTATTAATGCCCCGGCGTAGCCTCGTCACTACTTCATCGAGTTTAGGCTCGACACTTACTCAGTACATGGGGTCGGTTGTACTGATACTACACTCTGCACTCTTTTGTGCAGATCTAGGTACTAGCCAGAGTTAGGAGATTTTAGTGCCTGTACATTTTCGTTTGGAGACACGAGGTAGATCCGCTGGCGTCCACAGACTCCTAGAGTCTTCTCTTTACTTTATAGACGTTGTTTTATTTCTTTCAGAAAAGAGATACATTCTTCCAGCCGATTATTTGTAGTATTCTTAGTAGCTCGTGAATTGTGACACCGACCCTGGGGTAGTCTTATAGTCATATATTTAGTTCGCGGTTGGCTTAATTACTGATCTTTATTAATATTCATGAAGTTATTTATTGGAAAATATTATATTTAGTATTCATTATTAAATTGTTCTATTATGTGTAAGTAAACATTAAAAGAAAATGCTAAGTAAATTTCTAACATCGGCTTGCCTAGCAAGTATTGTGTTAGGCGCCATCACGATCCCGTGGTTTGGAAATTTTGGTCGTGACATGAGGGTATCAAGGTAGATCCAAAGAAGATTGATGCAATTTAGAGTTGGTCCAGTCCGTCTTCAGCTACTAAGATTCAGAGTTTTCCTGGCTTGGCCGAATATTATCGTCGTTTCATTGAAGGTCTCTCGTCCATTGCTGCACCTTTGACTAGATTGACCCAGAAGGGTGCTCCATTCAAGTGGTCTGATGAATGTGAGGAGAGCTTTTAGAAGCTCAAGGCTGCCTTGACCACAACTCCAGTTCTAGTTTTACCTTCAGCATCAAGTTCATATACAGTGTATTGTGACGCTTCTCAAATTTATATTAGGTGTGTCTTGATGCAGGCATGTAGGTTGATTGCTTACGCTTCATGCCAGTTGAAGCCCCATGAGGTGAACTACCTCTTTCATGAATTAGATTTGCCAGCCATTGTTCATTCGCTGATGAGTTGGAGGCATTATCTCTACGTCATGTCTTGTGAGGTATTTAGAGATCATCGGAGTCTACAGTACTTACTTATGCAAACTGATCTAAATTTGAAACAGCAGAGATGCTTAGGGTTGTTAAAAGACTATGATATCACCATTTTGTATCATCTCGAGAATTCCAATATTGCGGCTGATGTCTTGAGTAGAAAGGCAGTAAAGATGGGTAGCCTTGCATATATTCCAGTTGGTGAGAGACCACTAGCTTTTGATGTTCAGTCCTTGGCCAATCAGTTCGTTAGGTTAGATGTTTCAGAGCCTAGTCGGTGTCTAGCTTGCGTAGTTTCTGAGTCTTATTTGTATGAGAGCATCATAAAGCATCAGTAGGATGACCCCCTTTTGCTTGTCCTTAGGTACATGGTGCATCACATAAATACCAAGGAGGTTTCTATTAGAGATGATGGGGTGTTGCGAATGCACAGTCATATTTGTGTGCTCAATGTGGATGTGTTACGTGAGTGGATTCTTGAGGAGGCCCACAGTTCGTGGTAGTCCATTATTTGGGTTCCGCGAAGATGTATTAGGACTTGAGGCAACACTATTGGCGAAGAAGAATGAAGAAAGATATAGTGGAGTATCTGGATAGGTCCTTGAACTGTCAGGAGGTAATGTAGGAGCATCAGAGGCCAGGCGATAAGCTTTAGATACTTGAGATTACATAGTGGAAGTGGGAGCATATTACAATGGATTTCATTATTGGGCTCCCACAAACATTGAAGAAATTCTATTTCTATTTTTATTATTGTGGATTGGTTGACTAATTCCGCACATTTCATTCTTTTTGTGACTACATATTCTTCGGAGTTGTTGGCTGAGATTATATCTGCGAGATTATTCAGATTCATGGTGGGCCAATGTTCATTATTTCTGATCGGGGAACACAGTTCACATCGCAGTATTAGAGAGCAGTGCATCGACATTTGGGAGCAAAGGTTGCGTTAAGTACAACATTCCACCCTAGATGGACGGACAGTCCGAGCGTACTATTCAAATATTGGAGGATATGCTATGTGCTTGTGTTATGGAATTTAGGTGTTCTTGTGATCACTTTCTTCAGCTTGCTCAGTTTTCCTACAACAACAACTACCAATATAGTATTCATATGGCTCTTTATGAGGCCTTATATGGGATGCGGTGCCGTTCTCTAGTTTGTGTTTGAGCCGGAGGAGGCTAAGTTGTTGGGCATGGATCTAGTTCGGGATGCCTTGGAAAAGGTCAAGCTTATTTAGGATCGACTTTGCACGGCACATATAGACGTAAGAGTTGTGCTGATTGGAAGGATTGTGATGTTGCATATATGGTGGGAGAGAAGGTATTTGTTAGAGTATCGCCCATGAAGGGTGTGATGAGGTTCGACAAGAAGGGTAAGTTGAGCCCTCAGTATATTGGCCATTTTGAGGTGCTTGAGAGGATTGAAGATGTGGCCTCAGTTCACCTAGCATTTCATGTTTCCATGCTCCGGAAGTATTATGGTGATCCGTCCCATGTTTTTGACTTCAGCACAAATCGGGTAGATGAGAATTGACTTATGATGTGAAGCTGGTGACCATTTTGGATCGACATGTTTGAAAGTTTAGATCAAAGAATATAGCTTCAGTGAAAGTTCACTGGAAAGATACTTGGGAGACCGAGCGTGAGATGCGGGGCAGCTATCCACACCTATTTGAAACTCTATGTATGATTCTACACCCTTTCGAGGACAAACATTTGTTTAAGAGGGGGAAAATGTAACGACCCAGCGGGTCGTTTTGAGCATTATAGACCCGTTCCCCTATTTATTTCTTATTCTATGTTTATTTTTTGCTATGTGATTTTTGGGGTGGTTGGTTTGCTTCTGGAGATTTTTCAGAATGAATTGGGACACTTAGTCCCAAGGCTAGATGCTTAAGTTGAAAACGTTGACCGAATGTTCACTCGTATGAAAATGACTCTGGAATTGTGTTTTGATGGTTCCGATAGCTTTGTATGGTGATTTTGGAATTAGGAGTATGATTGGATATTTATTTGGAGGACAATAGATCATTTTGGCTTGAATTGGCGAAAGTTGGAAATTGAAGGTTTGGAAGGTTTAGAAGTTTGACCGAGAGTTGACTTTATTGATACCTGGCTCAAATTTTGGTTCTGGAAGATGGAATAGGTCCGTTGTGTCATTTATGATTTGTGTGCAAAATTTGTGGTCAATCACATTGGGTTTGATAGGTTTCGACATTGGTTTTATAAGTTCATAATCCATTAGTTTCAATAGGCATGAATTAGGGTGTGATCGTGATTTCGATGTTATATGATCTGATTTGAGGCTTCGACTAAGTTCATATCATGTTTTCAGAGGTGTTGTGTATGTTTGGATGGGGTCCCGGGGGCCTCGGGTTTGATTTAGGTTGAAATTAGAGTGGGAATTTGACATGTGCAGTTTCTGTTGGAAGTAGTCTTGGTGTAACCGCACTTGCGAGGTTTTTGTCGCAGGTGCGATGCCGCAGAAGTGGCCGGGTACTCGCAGATGTGAGAAATGGGAAGGTAGCCTAGGAGCGTATGTCGACACAAAATTCCCCAGAAGCAGATACATTTCTGTGCATGAAAGTCCGGATAAGTGAAAATGGGCAGGATGTGGTGGAGCTGCAGAAGCGGAAGGACTCCGCAGGTGCAGAAGCGCAAGAGCAATGGTATGAACGCAGAAACTGTCCCGCAAGTTCGAAGAGGGGACCGCAGGTGCGATGGGTCGGGGGCTTAAGTGAATTTCGTAGATGCAAAATTTAGTCCGCAGAAGCGACAAAGCTGACAACAAATACGAAAAGCCTTGCAGTGTTTTATTTTGAAGGGTTGCGAGTTTTCTCTCAGTTTTGGACTTGTAGAGCTAAGTTAGGGGAAATTCTTGAGAGGGATTTCACTATATGTGAAGAGGTAAGTGACAGTATTTTGTTCATATATATATTAAATACCCATTGATTTTACACCTAGATTATGTGTGCTTGAGGTGGAATTTTTGGGATTTTGGACTAGGTATTGGAGAGTAAGATTTGGGAATTTGAGGGTCGATTTATGGTCGGAATTAGATGATTTTTGTATGGATGGACTCTCTATTGAATGGGTGTTCAAAATTTGTGATTTCTGTGGGGTTCCGACGCGTGGGCCAGGTGTTTAAGTTTTAGGTTGATTTCTCGAATTTGGTTAAAAAACATAGCTGTATGATATGGAATCGATTCCTATATCTTGTATTGATTATATTAAGTTGTTGGTGACTAGATTCGAGTCGTTCTAAGGTCGATTCATGAGGCAAGGGTTTGTTGGAGCATTGAGTTGTGCACTTTTAGGTAAGTAATACATCGAAACTTGGATTTGAGGGTATTAAACCCTAAGGATTACGTTATATGAAATATATTGGGGTGACAAACGGGCTTGGTCATGGGCGTGTGTGTTTGAACAAGTTTTTCATGGTTTGTGCAGGTCTTTAGGCTAATACCGAGGTTGTTTTGCTATCATATCATGTTATCCCCGCGCCCCCTCTACTTGTCTAGTTAATTGAACTGTGAATCATATTAGACATCATGTTAAACTAGGTGCTAACTATTTTTGACCTGGTAGGCATATTCTTGTTGTTTTTGAGTTATATACCTTCTTTGCACACATGTTCTCAGTCGTGATACTATATCCGTGTATGATATCTCTTTCTCAGTACTTCTTATCTGATTCCTCACATGTTATTGATATTACTTAAGGGTAAAACTGTTTAATTGAATATTGAGGTGTGTTTATCTAAGATATGAATGATAAATGGCTTAATTTAAGACTTAGAGCGTCTGACATGGCAGTAGGGGGCGCATGCACGTTGTTTCATATATGTGCTTAATGATGAGCAGTTATGCCAGGCATCTGTATAGTGTTAAGTGTAAATACTATGATGTATCCACTATGATATTGTTGATATACGTGTACACTTCACATGTAGGCATAGAGCTGTACTTTCCTCATGCCAATTGGTAATTGACCTTCTTTATTTGTTGTGGCACCCTATTTTCTCGCGAAATTAGGTTTTGACACGTGAAAACTCTTTTAAGAAAGGATGTTGAAAGAGAGTAGCCACCTAACGTGTTTGAGGTGCGTTAGGGCACCTATTTGCAAGTAACTCAAGTTTAACCAGTTTACGTCACCAAATATCGGGTAAGGGCTTAAAATACCTCGTGGAGAAGGTCTAAGGCACTCCTCGAGGTCCACAACTGTGGGTCCCGGTCGAACTCAAATTATATGAATTAGTCTAAGCAAAAAAAGAAAGGACAAAATTAGGCAAATAAGCAAATGATTGATTTCAAATAAAGATGGGGGACCTAAGTTTTCTAGCCTAAAGGATCACCCCGTGCAACATAAATAATACTTTGTAACTCCCTCGAGGTAGGGTGTTACTCGTATTATTGAGCAGGCACAGACTATCATATCCCGCTATCTGATTACTATCTTTAAGTTGTTTACCTAGAGCGCACCAGTTGATTCTAAATCATACCCTATGCGTGCACTACCCGTCCCAAACCTATGGTCCATGAGGCATTTTGACCTCTATATCGGGGTGGTTCTAGACTTAACTTAGGTTTCTCAAAAAGGATAAAACTAGGCGACACACAAAAACAATTTGGACTTTCATGTATAAGCAAATAAGGGCTCAAGTTGGCCTCTGCTCTTAGATAACAAATGCACACAAACTAATTAATATTGACAGTTGCAGATTTTAACAAGTTAAGGTTGTAGAATCCTATAGGAAGGATATCTATGTGATTCTGGATTTTAATAAATAGGTAGTTTCATATGTAAAAGCCACTTTCCTTAATACGATTTCTAAAGCTTACGCAGTTGCCTACTGATTGCGAGTATAAGAGATTAATCCTATGGGCATGATGTCTAAGTGATTCATACAGTAATTAACAATGGTAATCACAGAACTGCTTAATTGAGTCGAATAAGCATGGTTTCTAACAATGATAATTAGCACATTGGAAAATGCACTTGAAAGAAACAAGCAGGACAATAATTAACACTAATTTTAGACCCTATAGGCATGCTTTCTATAGTTATAATTGGGACTGATTTTTTAGATCCTGTAGGCATGACATCTAAATTTGTAGATTAGGTAGCATGTAAATCGACATAATCCTATACAGCCTAATTGTTACATCTCGTACTTTAATATTAGGATAAGTCATAATAATCCATATGAGTATGAAGGGATTATGCCTATTAGAAGCTTATAGAGGGTTTAAGACATTATTATTATTATGAAACCTTGTAAGTTTACAACCTTGATATCATTAGACATCATGTTAATGTGCTATTTTCTTTTAAGCGGAGTATTTTAGTAAAAGTTTTATAAGTATAATTTCGGATAGTAACAATTATTACTACTTTCGGATATGGTAAAATATATACATAATATGAGAATGTTTATAAATGAGATTTTCTTTATTGTAAAAAATAATACAAGTTATTTTCTCACAAAATAAGGTTATGTTTTTACTATTTTTAGAATTAAGCATACGATAATTTATACTCTTTAATCGAGATTAGCAAAATTAAAAGTTGAGAAAATATATGTATTTTTACATGGATGTTTTAACAAAATAATAGTGTATGTATTGATTTTATACGGTACCACGATTTATTATTTTAATATTGTAATAGTAGTACTTTAGGATGAGGACAAGACTATCATTGAGGTTATAAGTTCTTATAATATATATATATATAACAAGTGATAAGTAAGTGCCATGAAGGATAAAGGGTAAATGAATCAAATAAAATAAGTTTTGTTGAAGTTTGTCGATAGGATAAAATACGGTCTGAGTCGTAATACCCGCTATTTATGGAATAGTGCTATACAAGGCAGCCCATGACCACAATAGTATGGTATGTAAGGTGTATTAAATGTGACTAGTATATTAAGTAATTTGAAATAATTCTTAATTATGTGGGTAATTGGTTGATTATTGGTCAATGGGAGATTAATTAGTTAAATAATATAATAGTAATCAATTAAATCCTTAAGATAAGCAAAGAACGTAGCAGCCCCCTTCTTAATTTAAGATGACTCTTAAGTCATTAATATAGGTGGCAAGAGTAAGATAGGTGGGAAAGTCTTGAACGTGTGTCACTTTACTCATTTAAGGAATGAGATCCATTTTAAGTTCTTTATAATTCAAGAACCAACATTACATAGTAAATTTACAGTTCAAGTTTTATTCCGAAACTTTACAATCCAAGCTTTACATAGAAATTTACAATTCAAGCACCAATGTTAATTCACATTCCAAATAGCAATGTTGTTGCTAAGTTCTTGAGTAAAGGTTTCGGTTAAGATTTTCTTTGCATAACAACGTGATTACTTCGAGCTCTTTATATGACTTGTTCCGTGTTTTGTCGTAATTAATGTATATTAGATGATTGTCAAGATAATTGACTCAGGTATTTTAAGGCTAAACCTTCTTTCTTTTGGCATGATCCAAGTAAAAATACGTAAACGTAATACTATTCCATAAGTGGCTCTACTCTTAGCAGTTAAAGATGTCTATGTTATTCATTCCTGTAAAAATGATATTCAAGCATGTCTAGTATGTTCCTATGTCCTTAATGAGATATAGGATAGAGATATTAATGTTCATAATATAGTAATAAATGCATCTTCATGGATTTACCACTGTGTACTCTTAGCAGTTAAAGATGTCTATGTTATTCATTCCTGTAAAAATGATATTCAAGCATGTCTAGTATGTTCCTATGTCCTTAATGAGATATAGGATAGAGATATTAATGTTCATAATATAGTAATAAATGCATCTTCATGGATTTACCACTGTGCTACAGCCAGCCGGGCAGTTACCTGTAACGACCCAGTCGGTCATTATAGGTGGTTCAACTTCATTATGTTGTGTTAGATTGGTTGGCTCGGGTTCCGGGAAACTTTTGTAGAGAAATGAGACACTTAGTCTCTTAACTGTGTTCAATAGTGGAAAAGTCAACTGAAAGTTGACTTATTGGCAAACGACCTCGGAATGTAGATTTTATAGTTCGGATAGGTTCGTTACGTGATTTATGAATATGAGTGTGTTTGAAATGTATTTTTGATGTCTGGTGTAGAATTAGGCTTAAATTGGCGAAAGTAAGTTTTTAGCGAATTTTGGTCGGTAGTGGGAAATAGGCTACTAGGGACGGAATGGAATTCCGGAAGTTGGAGCAAGTCTATAATGTCATTTTGGATATGTGTGCAAATTTTTAGGTCAATTGGATGTGTTTTGGATGGTTTCAGAATCTTTGGCAAAATTTAGAAATTTCAAAGTTCATAGGCTTGATTTTGATGCAATTTTGGTGTTTTTGCGTTGTTTTTGGTGTTTCGAATGCTCAACTAAGTTTGAATAAGGTTATGGGACTTGTTGGTATTTTTTGGTTAGGGCCCCGAGGGGCTCGGGATTGATTTCAGATGGTTAAAGGAGGTTTGGACTTGGGAAAATACAGCAAAGCTGCTGCTGGTGCCATTTTACTGGTATGGCCGCACCTGCGGATGGGAAGCCGCACGTGCGAGGATCATGCGTAGATACAGCATTTGGCAGCTTGTGAAGGGGTCGCTGGTGCAGATGTGTGGCCGCACCAGCGGAAGCGCAGGTGCATAAAATGGGGACTTGAGTCAAGTGCGCAGAAGCGCACCTGGGTCTGCAGGCGAGAATCCTCGTCAGCAGACGAATCCGTAAGTGACCGCAAGTGCGAGACCACTAGCCAGAAGAGTAAAAATTATCGCCTTCACGAAATTTTGGCATTTTCTTCATTTGCATGCAGATTGAATCATTTTGAGAGAAATTTGGAGAAGGATTTCTAGGTCTTCTGTGGAAGTAAGTTTCTCGAACCAAGAACTCGAGTCTATGTTGTTCTAAGTAATTAAACAAGAAATTAGTTGGATTTAACCCCAAAATTGGGGAAGTTATGGCATGAAAAGATTGGGACTTTGATTGAGTAGTTGGAGGGGAAATTGTGGTCTGATTTTGGTATTCTTGGTATGTATAGATTCGTGGGAGTATGAGGATCATTGTGACATATATTTTGTAGAGTTATGAGACGTGTGCCCGGGGGTCGAATTTGGCCAATTTTTGGAATTGTACCTAATTTTGATATTTTTCGATTGAATTTCATCTCCATGGCATATTTTGATGTGATAAATATGATTTTGATAGACTCGGAGCATTTGGGAAACGATTCGAGGGGCAAGAGCATCTCTGAGTAGCTTTTGGGTTGTTTTGAGGTAAGTAACGATTCTAACTCTAAACATGAGGGTATGAAACCTCAATATTTTATATTGTTTTGGTAAATGAGGTCACGCGCATGCTAGGTGACGAGCGTGTGGGCGTGCACCGATAGGGATTGTGACTTGGTTCGTCCCGTAGCGACTATTAAGCCGCGTATTCGAGTTGAAACCTTACAACATCCTGTATTTAAGAAGTTTATACTTGTTTACGGGCTGTAAGCCATGTTTTGGGGCCTCGTGCCGACCTGTTTAGACCCTCAGGGGTATTTTTACTATATTCTCACACCATCCTGATAGAAAATTTGTGAACTCAGTCATGTTTACCACTAGTTGTTATTTTCACTGTTATCACACTGTTTGAAACTCTGAGAGGTATTTTTGACTGGGTCCCGTGAGTTGAGATGAATTTTCCGAGTGGCTTGTGAGGATGACTGAGTGAAGCCGAGAGTCGAGTATGTGAGGATAGTTATGGATCGATCTGCACGTCGTAACAATATATGTTATATATGGATCAGGTTGCACGCCGCAACAATATATGTATTATATATAGATCGGGTGCACGCCGCAGCAATATACATTATATATGGTTCGGGATGCATGTCGCAACAATACATATATTGGATCGGACTGCACGCCGCAGCGATATAGCACTTGGGCTGAAGAAGCCCCTGCAGGAGTCTGTACACCCTCAGTGATCGCAGTCAACTATTATATAGATTGGGCTGCACACCGCAACATATGTTATATGGATCGGGTTGCACGCCACAGCGTACGTTATATAGATCGGGCTGCATGCCACAACAATATACATTATATATAGATCGGGTTGTGCGCCGCAACAATATATATACACGTATTGGATCGGGTTACACGCTGCAACAATGGTTACATGGGAGCTGATGAGTGAGAGTGCTGAGTGTGAGCATTGACTTATGAGAGTAGAGTCACGAGTGACTAAGAGTCTTGCCCGAGAGGCTTTATTTGTGAGCGACACTGCGCCTGAGTGGCTGATATTTCTATGAAACTAGTGTTTTCACTATTATTTACACTGAGCCTGTTTGATAAATGTTGACCAATTACAAGTTTATGAAACTATAAAGTTTAAATGCTCGTCACCGCACTTATGTTTTTAGATACTTTGGTTACTTATTGAGTTGGCGAAGTCACGTTACTCCCTGCACTTTGGGTGGAGATTCAGGTACCGTGGCAGAGCGATGGTTGAGCTACCCCAATTGGAGCATTGTTTGGAGATTGTGAGGTAGTTGCTCGGCGTCCGCAGCCTACTATTTCTCCTTCCTACTCCGACATTTCACCTTACTTCCCAGACTTGTAGTAGATGATTTGTATTAGACTATATCACATCTTAGATGCTCATGACGGTTGACTCCAGATGTTGGGACTGTGCTTAGATGTTCTAATAATTTGTATTGTTTTGAATTGCTTAAGAAACAGAATTATTATGAGAATTCAGATATTTGATGTATTAAATCGGAAATCATTTTATTATTTTCAGTGAATTGGCTATCCTAGTATCACGATAGGCGCCATCATGGCAAGTTTAAATTTGGGGCCGTGACAAGTTGGTATTATAGCGTTAGGTTACATAGGATTCACCAGTCATGAGCAGGTTTAGTAGAGGCTTGGGTATCGGTACGGAGACGTTTGTAATTATCTTCCAGAGGCTGCAGAACCCTTACAAAAATCTCACATTCTTGAATTCTTGTCGTGCGAATCCATTTATTCTGTCAAAAGCATAACTCTTTGAATTCCTTCTATGTGTTCGAACGCGCCCGAGAGCGCTTGGTATCAGTTGTGCGTCGATGGCTTATGACTTCCGTGGATGATATGTGATTTTAGCATTTTGATAATGGGCTACTCTGGAGGACTTGAGGCCGGATTCTGTCTGTGGCTTGAGTTATGAGATTTCATTGTGTGAGCACATGTATTTGGGGACTTATATGTCCGTTGATGTCCTTATTGACGGGACATTGTTACTAGATGTCTATTTGGTGAGTGTGATTTGATGGTTAGATGTGTTTAGACTGCTGATTTTTGACAAAAGGGTTGGCTGGAAATGTCGCAAGATTTATTAAGTGTTTTATTTCTGACTAGGTTTGGCATATGGCTTCGAGTGGTGAGTGTATTGGAAGACCTCTCATATTGTTTAGTTATGGGGTGAAGCAGATCGTTATGGTGGGTTATGAGTACCTGGTGATGCCTTTTGGGTTGATCATTTCCCCAGTAGAGTTCATGTGTTTGATTAACGGCGTATTCCAGCAGTAATTGCACTCCTTTGTTATTCATGGCGTATACGCATAGCAAGGGGTAGCATATTCAGTAATTGAGGACGACATTATAAGGATTCAGGGAGGAGAAGCTCTTTGCAAGGTTCTCCAAGTATTAATTTTGGCTCAGTCCAGTAGCATTCTTGGGACACGTGGTGTCCATTGAGGGTATCCATGTGGTTAGACGAGTGTGGATATAGCTTCCAGAAGCTCAAGATTTCCTTTGACCTCAGCTCTAGTGTTTGTTCTACCATCAACTTCAGGTTCTTATACTGCGTATCTCGATGCCTCGAGGTTAGGCATTTTTTGTGTTTAGATGCAGAAGGGTGTAGTGATTGCGTGATAGTTATGGTCTTCGGAAGTGTATACAGAGATATTAGTTTGAGGCTAAGCAGGCAGGGGTATCTCCTGCGATTTGTTCTGGGGTCAGTGATCTTTATGTTGTTCTGTAGTAAGTTCCCTTATACCAGTAAATGATATATATTGTAATTTGAGTTTATATCTCTTATGGAAGTTTTCATGACTATTACAATGGTGAATGCGAGATTTGTAGATGACTTGAGCTATTGGACAGGTTGTGTTATTATGAGCGTTGTGAGTTATTGGTTGTCGTGATCGTTGGCTTTGATCCAAGTGGGGGAGTCTGTTAATGATAAGTTGATTGCACGATTTTGTGTTGTATTGGTTTCGGTTCGAGGTATATTGGTGAATCAGTTATGACCTGCAGATGTGGGCTCTGGGAATGACACGAGTAATAGAAATTTCTTTGATATAGGTTGTAATGTACTCTATTGGGTAAATGGGTTCTATTGAATGATTGTGTGGTAATTGTAAAGGGTGTAGTTTGTGTAGTATATGACTTGCTTATGGCTTCAAGTGAGTGGATTCCTTCCCGAGTATGTTAGTGTGCAAACGGATCAGGTCGATTTGTCTATTTGGTTGGTGTAATTGAGATTTATGTTTGATAGTGTCAGGACTTATGGCATTTCTACATTTTCATGGACTCAACATATCAGTATCAGGAAAGTGAAGGTAATGGCTTTAGATTCGCAGTAAATCTCTTCAGTTTAAGTACTTTTGAATGCGGATCTTTCGGGGATATTTGAGAGAGTATTCGACGACTTATGATCCTTAGACAACATGGTTTTATGCTTGGGTCACGTGTGGTGAGTCTGGCTTGAGAATTACGGTATTATGGCAACAAGAAGTATCAATTCGAAGGTAATTCAAAAGGAACTTGGGTAAATATGACAGCTTGGTAGTAGGTCGTATCACGTATGGTCATGGTAAGGGATATGATTAGTTCTTTGGGTGCTTGTGAGATAATGAGTCTTTACAGGTGTTTCTTAGCAATGCTCTTGGATTTTTGGTGGCCTGCGTAGCTTGGTCGAGTTAAAAGGATTCAGTACTGACAGTTTGGTGTTGTACAAGTGGGATTCACATAGTTCCTGATGGTTTCTACCACGGTTAGAGATGAATATTTTCTACTAGCATGAGGTGCAGGCGATATATTGTGGTTTTGCTTCTTAATGGGGTCCTTCCCAACAGGTAAATTCGTAGGCGTCTATTTTAGCGAAGTAATAGAAAGTTCTTGGCTAGTTAGGTACATAGTTTCTTATGGATCAGAAGGGTTATGAAGTTCCCATATTTATCATAGGATGGCATGGTGTATGCGGTACGTTGTGTTGAGTCGAGATTGCGTGTGTGAGGTCACGGTTCAGTTTTGGAAGGGTGGTAGATGATATCATTGTTGGGTGGCTTGATGTGTTTATACATTTAAGAAATGATAATATGTTGAGTTAAGGGTACTTCATTGGTATTCCGGCGCTCTCTTGTTTGATGGACTGTTGAAATTCAAGGTTGCTTGGTAACACAGAAGAATTATAGGGGTATCCCTCGTGTAATGATTGAGTATTAGGGATGTGCTATGTATTCGAGCGGTGCAGTTGAGATCAGATATAGTAATTGGTGCGCTTCGTGACTGAGAGTTCTCATAAACAGGTTATTTTGTGGTAGTGAACTGTGAAGATGCGAGCAAAGCTAGTCGGATGTTAGTATGTACCATGATTAAGTCATTGTTCAGTGAGTTATCTATCTGTTGTGGGTGACCAGAGTTGATTCAGGGTTATTGGTAGGCCCGTATAAGTGTGTGTTTTGCGCCGGGTCGAAATTGTTGACTCCAATTTGCTATTATTGAGGGATGTACCATTCAATTCTCATTGAGTTTATTCATATCCTGGTGTTCTATGAGTTACCCTTCGTTGTTGTGAGGAGTGGTGATTGTTAGTTATATGCACTTATGGTGTGAATTTATTTGGGCTTTATAGCGGGATCTGAGTAAGGTAAGTAATTGGGTATTGCGGGGTTGAGACGTTTTGGCTATGTTCTTCCTGATTCCTGTGGCATGGTATCGTATGATTTCCCCATGGTTATGGCAATGCACTTTGAGTACTTGATGTCGAATTTTGAATGGTTATTGATTTTGGGCAAGGTGGTTTGAAATATCTAATGTGGACCAGCGTTTGTATTAGATCACACAATTTAGCGGAGTTATGCAGGGGTATGACATTTGGTATTGGATTCGTGTGTTTTGATTTTTACGATGCGTGCCAGGCTTTTAGCATGATGTTGTGATGGTAATTGTTAATGGCATGATAGTCCTCTCGTTTGAATCTTTTATATAATTTGATTATATTGGGATGTTGATATTGAGTGCACGAGTTGCACATGTTATGGCTTCGAATTGTATCGACGTGTCATGTCTTCAGGGTGGTCGTGTTGGATGAAAAGAGGTCATTGGACCTAGAATAAATATTTTTAGAATTGTTTACAACATAGTTGGAAAGATAAATATCGGGAGTCAGCTTAGAAATATGCTATACTCCATGTTTGGGAAGGGGGAGCTTCTTATCTCACAGATCGGACTAATGGTTGCTAGTTTCTACATGTGTCTTTCATCATCGACAATATATGAAAGTGTTAGAGCGAGACATTTCTTGATAAGAGATTATGTACCGGTATTGGGTTGTTCTGAGCAACTATTGTGATTGGTAGTTATCTATATGGGTGTTTGGGTCATGTGGTGTATTATGTGATTTCATCCGGGGTGCGTATATGGCTTGATTCAGCATGTTCAAACCTGTTCCGTTTATAGTTGTGGAATTTTGATCTTGTATATTATATCAGAAGTGGGAATTTGGTTCTATGGTTTATGGGTCTAGATTGGATTTCGAAAGTTCAACTATGTTGTTCTATTAGACCTAATTGAGATAGGGTGACGTGGGATCACCCCCGAGTATGTGCATGGTAGGCTACAGGGCAGTTTGAGGGTGTTGGAGAATAACTCCTGGCACGTTCGAGGACGAACGTATAATTAAGTGGGGGAGGATGCAATGACCTGGCCGATCATTCCGAGAGTAATAACCTTTTTTCCCCCGTTTCTGCTTCATTATAGGTGCAGCAGCTTCATTATGTTGTGTTAGATTGGTTGGCTCATGTTTGGGGAAACTTTTGGAGAGAAATGGGACACTTAGTCTCTTAACTTGGTTCAATAATGTAAAAGTCAAATGGAAGTTGACTTATTGGTAAATGACCTCGAAATGTAAATTTCATGGTTCGGATAGCTTCGTTAGGTGATTTGGGACTTAAGAGTGTATTCGGAATGTGGTTTTGATGTCCGGTGTAGAATTAGGCTTGAATTGGCGAAAGTTAGTTTTTGGTGAATTTCGGTCGGCAGTGGGAAAGAGGCTACCGAGGTCGGAATGAAATTCCGGAAGTTGGGGCAGGTTCGTAATGTCCTTTTGGATATCGGTGCAAATTCTTAGATCAATCGGATGTGTTTTGGATGGTTTCGGCATCATTGGCGAAATTTAGAAATTTCAAAGTTCATAGGCTTGAATTTGATGCAATTTTGGTGTTTTTGCATTGTTTTTGGTTTTTTGAAGGCTCAACTAAGTTTGAATAAGGTTATGGGACATGTTGGTATTTTTGGTTGGGGCCCCGAGGGTCTCGGGATTGATTTCGGATGGTTTGGACTTGGTGATTTGCAGCAAAGCTGCTGCTGGTGCCATTTTACTGGTGTGGCCGCACCTGACGATGGGGAGCTGCAGGTGCGAGGATCATGCGCATATACAGAGTTTGGAAGCTTGTGAAAGGGGTCGCAGGTGCGGATGGGTGGCCGCACCTTCAGAAGCGCAGGTGCAAAGAGGTAGTCGCAGGTGTGAAAAATGGGGACTTGAGTCAAGTGCGCAGAAGCGCACCCGGGACTGCATGTACAGGTCTGCAGGTGTGCATAAGTGACCGCAGGTGGGAGACCACTGGCCAGAATAGTATAAATTCACGCCTTCGTGAAATTTTGGCATTTTCTTCATTTTGTATACGGATTGAATCATTTTGAGAGCAATTTTGGAGAAGGATTTCAAGGGTTTTATGGAGGTAAGTTTTTCGGAAAAAGAACTCGATTCTATGTTGTTTTCTAAGTAATTAAACCGGAAATTAGTTGAATTTAAACCCAAAAGTGGGGAAGTTAGGGCATGAAAATATTGAGACTTTGATTGAGTAGTTAAAAAGGCAATTTGGGGCGGATTTTGGTATTCTTGGTATGTATAGGATCGTGGGAGGATAAGGATCATTGTGACGTAAATTTTGCCGAGTTATGAGACGTGGGCTCGGGGGTCGGATTTGGCCAATTTTGGGAATTTTTCCTAATTTTGATATTTTTCGATTAAGTTTTATCTCCCTAGCATATTTTTATGTGATAAATATGATTTTGATAGACTCGGAGCATTTGGGAGCCGATTCGAGGGCCAAACTATAAGTAACTGTAATGACCCGACCTGTTGTTTTGAGCTTTAGCGCACCGTTCAGCGGTTTGAGGCCGTGAACAACTTCGTTTCAAGTATTATGACGCATGGGCATGGTCGGAATTTAATTTCAGGAAGTTTAGAGTTGGTTTGGAAAAAAAATCCTCATTTCAGAATCCTTAAGTTGGAGAAATTAATTAAGATTGGAATTTTGAGTAAATGGTCTCCGAATCAGGATTTGAAGGTTCCAGCAGGCTCGTATGATGATTTCGGACTTGGGGCTTTGTCCGGATCGGGTTTTTGGATAACCCGGGAGAGTTTTGGCGTATATTATGGAATTTAGTGTTTTAGAACGATTTCATGAATTTGGGGTTGAAGTGCATATCAGTGAGGTTGATCTCCATTTAGGATTCTAAGTCTGGGCATAGCTCCGTATGGTGATTCGGGAATGGGGAGCGCGATCAGAAGTGAATTTGGATGTCCACATGTCATTTTGGAGTCATTTGGCTAAAGATAGAAATTTGAAGCTTTTTGGGAAATCCGGTCGGAAGTCGAAGTTTTGATATCGAGGTCGGAATGCAATTTCGGAAGTTGGAGCAGGTCCATAATGTTAAATATGACTTGTGTGCAAAATTTGATGTCAATCGGACGTGATTTGATAGGTTTCGGCATCAGATGTAGAAGATTGAAATTCTAAGTTCTTAAGGAATTGGATTTGTGTGCGATTCGTGGTTTCAGCATTGTTTGATGTGATTTGAGGGCTCAAGCAAGTGCGTGTCATGTTTTGGAACAGGTTGGTATAATTGGACGGGGTCCCGGGGGCCTCGGGTGGATTCCGGGTGGTTAACGGATCAAAGTTGAAGTTTTAAGAAGGGTTGAACTGTTGTCATCTGGTGCAACTGCACCAGCGAGGCTTGGACCGCAGGTGCGGCTTGGGAGTCACAGGTGCGAGTTTGGTCTTGGCTTCGCTGGGAACCGCAGATGCGATGGATATTCCGCACCTGCGAAGCCGCAGGTGCGGGATGTAGGGCGCAAGTGCAATTTGGTTGGAGATGAGGAAAACCGCAGGTGCGGGTTACTTAGTCACACCTGAAGGACTGTAGGTGCGGATGAAGGACCTTAGGTGCGGATGAAGGACCGTAGGTGCGGAAAATAGGCCTGGGCAAATTGTTTTAAGCGAGAATTTTGTTCATTGTCTTCATTTTCTTCATGGGTTGGGTGATTTTGGAGAGCTTTCAAAGGAGATTTCACCAAGCATCAAGAGGTAAGTAAATTCCTCCCGTTTTTTAATTTAATGCAATATTATTACATAGATTTGGTAGTAGAAATTGAGGAAAATTTGGGAAATATTGAAGAAACCTAGAATTATGGGAATTCGGATTTTAACAATGAATTGAGCATGCATATTAGAATAAATTGTATATTTGAGTTAGTAACACTATGGGTAGGGTATATCTTCGAGAAATTTCGGATTCCGGGCACGTGGACCCGAGGGCATTTTAGTGATTTCATTGAGCGGAGTTGGGAAAGTATATGATTTGAAATTGCTGCAAATATTAGAGTATATTTTCATTGGCTTTTCGTTGTTTGGATAGTTTCGGAGCGTTATGCGATGTTTGGGGTCATCGGAAGGGCTTGGAGGCCGGTTAAGGAATTCCGGAGCAAGGTAAGTCTCCTTTCTAACTTTGTGAGGGGGGATTGTCCCCTTAGGTGAATTAATTCAGTATATGCTATTATCTTTGGGGGCTACGTACGCACGAGTTGACGGGAATCCTTGCATAGCTACTATTATCCCATGTTCGGGTAGCCTAGGACCCACTAGCATGCTTTACGTGTGTACCTGTAACCCTGCATGTGTTATTAAATTGCAGATATGACCGAAACGTAATTGGGTGTTTAAACGAAAACTAGAGCTCATAGTGTTAACCTTCTAAAAAGAGAATTGTTTCCTCTTTGATATATGTGTACCTGAACTGGGTTGTGTCATGGAGTATTACTAAACTGGATAAATGAGTTTCATAAACAAAGATTTCAGAACCTAAATTTCATGTTTCTTTTAATAAAGACTTCACTGTTTTCCTGAGGGAAACGATTTTCTTGATAAAAATACGAATTTATTATGTGGATTTGTGTAACTTTGGGTGCCTGAGTTGCATGAGTGATTCCCGAGCAGGAAAACCCTGTATTTTTGTATGTATTCTTATGAGCACCTGAGTCGCATGTATGATTCGCGAGCAGGTTTGCCTTATTATTATTAATCGCGTTGCATGATTGATTCGCGAGCGGGAGATGCATCTATGGTTCGAGCCGTTCGACCCTCGGCAGTGCACAGTTTATGTTTATGTTGATTTGGGACGAACCTCGGCGTTGCTTGCACATGTTATTTACTGCATAGTTGCTATGTGATTGCCTGATTACTGGACGAAAATATTAAGTTCTCAATTGAAATGATAGAGAATTGAAGTTATTAAAAAGATTTCCCAAGAAGTTTTTCCTTCCGTCAACAAATTGTCATTTGATTAAATCACCATGTCGATTAATTGTTATTAATATGACGAAGATATAAAGTGTTAAACGTGAATGGAGTCGAAAATTTTTAATTCCTGGTTTTAATGAATTTCCCTTGATGATCATGCTTAGCGCCATACTTAAATATTCTAAATTGACCCTTAGTAAGTGTCTAATCTGACCTCTTGTCACTACCTATCTGAGGTTAGGCGGGCGACTTATTTGAGTACACGTTATTTTTGTACTCATGCTGCACTTGTTGTGCATTTTATTACACAGGTACTTTCATAGCAATATGGAGGATTTGGAGACTTAGGCGAGTTGCATCATCCGAAGGTGATCCGCAGCTGGCAGAGTCTCCTTCGTACTGTATTCAGTTTTATTTTAAAATTTCCTTGTCCAGTTGTATTTCAGACAGGCTTTGTAATGATTTTGTAAGTTCTTAGAAATTGCTCATGTACTTGTGATACATGGTTTTGGGATATGTGTTGGTTCATAATTGTTAAAGCATATTATTTAAGCCATTTTTCAAATTGAAATATTTTAATTGGTTATTATGTAATAAATTGAATGGAAATGCTTTCATAAATGTTAAAACTGGGAAGTTATTTCATATGATAAATGATTGGGCTTGCTTGACATTGATGTCCAGCGCCATCACGACCTTCGGAATTTTGGGTCGTGACAACATGGCATCAGAGCGCTAGGTTCCCATAGGTCTCACGAGTCATGATCAAGTCTAGTAGAGTCTTGAGGATCGGTACAGAGACGTCTGTACTTATCTTCGAGAGGCTACAGATCTGTTAGGAGTACTTCTCTTCTTGATTCTTCATCGTGCAAGTTGATTCCTTTGAGGCTTATGCCTATGTTCCTTCCTACTCAATCTTACGTGTCGCGAAGTGCTTGCTATGGATCAGGGATTTGAGGAATGTAAAAATGGTGATACGCATGTAATTCGAGATGCTTCCATGTGTAAATGCTCGTGGTTGTTATTATGGCCCTGTGAAAGGGTAGTATGTTGTTTCATCTCAGTAGTTGTGTTTCTGGGAGCCTTAAGGTTGTGCTCGGGTAGTGATGATGGTTGCAACTGATTGTCGCGTAGTGTCAATATGATCATAGAATGTTTGCCCGTGGGTTGGGGAAGATGAATGTGTAAAGACCCGTAAAATATTCTTGTTTAAAAATAATGCCCGAATGAGTCCCCGAGTTGTTTTTATTGTGAAAATCTATAAAACGGACCTAGATTGAGTAAAAAGTACCCCGAGACTTAAAGAATAAAATTTTCCAGAAAGTAGGTGTTATGCGATGCATTATGCGATCACATAACGTGTATGTGGACCGCATAATGGTCGCATGCACGGGCAGATCACTGCCCCATTTGAGTTCAACTATGCGGTCCAATATGCGATCGCATTTCAGTTATGCGGACCGCATAGCTGTCGCATTATTGCCTTTATTTTTGGGAGCGAAGTTATGCGACGCATTATGCGATCGCATAACGTGTATGCGGACAGCATAATGGTCGCATACCTGGGCAGTGTGCTTTGAATTTTGGCCCATCTTGAGGGCGCATTCTTGTGTCGGGCCCTATTTTTTTAATTTTTTAATTTCGACCGCAGTTCATTAAAATACCCCTCCCCTTAATTTTTATCCATTTTTCTGAGATATTAGAGAGATAAAAGAGTGTGTTCTAGAGAGAGAAAGTCCCAACTTCATAAAATTTGTCTTCCTTCATCACTCAAGCTTGGAACTAATCAAGTAGAACACAAATTTCTTCACTCTAAGAGGTAAACTTCTACCTCAGTAACCCTAAATTCCAGATTTTTGTTAAAATCAAACATTGGTAGGATAGTTCATCAAGATGGGGTTAAGAATCTTGCATGCATGTACCCCAATTTATCATAATCTAGTAAAGGAAAATAGGTTGGAGCAATCTAAGGGGTCACATAGAATTCGATAAAATGCTTCAAGAGTTCAAATTTGCATGCATGATTTCCAATTCTGAGTTGAATATGTTTAATTGTGAACTAGATTGCCCGTACTAGTCGGTCCGGTGATTTGTGAGTAAAAGTTAAAAAGGAACCTCGACCCCAGGTATGTATGGCTAACTTTAACCTTCGTAGAATCCTCTTGTTGGGTCTGAAGTATACGGCATGTGTACCTTGTTTGGAAATATGTGAACTGATTGTTCAAATGTTTTGAGACGTAAGATTCCATTCTCTGATTGTCCTAGCTGATTGTCATGCTACTGTGCTATATGAGGATGTGAAAAGTGTTTTGATGTGCCTATTTCATTTGTGCAAAGCTCGTAAATGCTAGAGGGTATCGATATGAAAGCAGGTGTAATGAATGAAAGATTGTTGATGTGCCCAAGTGTGTTAAAGTATATAATGGCTAAAGGTCGTGCGTGGAAAGAAATGAAAACAAAAGTATTGTGAAATGATGTAAACAAATTGAACAATTATGGAAACACTGTGTGCATGAATTACTGCTTGGTGAGAGTCATTGTGCCTTGAGCTCAAATAGAGAATTGTTGATATGAATTTGTGTTCCTTGAAAGGAAGAATTCTTGTTATTTGGTTGTTTGTGTTTGCTGTTACGAAATATGATTGTCAGGTGGGATCGGGTTGCACGCCGCAACATGAACCAATAAGGATAATGTGTTGTGAGGTAATAAGGGCGGCCGAGGTAATAAGGGTGGCTAACGGAATAATTGTTGCCGAGGTAATAAGGGTGGCTGAGGTAATAAAGATGGAATGTGATCGTAATCACTATCAAAATGAAAAATCGGGAAACTCTTGAATATGGTAATCTTGAAAGGGGGAAATGAGAGATTGTGAAACTTGATGATTTGGTTGATCTTTTCCACGTGCATTGATTGATTGGTTCTATTACTGTTTCTTACTTGTGTATTGTTTGATTGTACATAGGATAAAGTCTGTTCATACATACTAGTACTATTCCACAGTACTAACGCCCTTTTTGTCGGGGGCCTTACATTTTCTTATATGAATGTAGGTGGTTCTACAGCAGGTAATTCAGCCTACTGTTAATAGTGCCTCCTCTCCGTTCCGTCAGCTATTTTGGTGAGCCCCACTTCCTCCCGGGGCCACGTGTGGCTCATGTCACCTTATTTTGAGTTTATGGTGTAGTGTAAGGTATAACCGGGGCCTTGTTTCCAGCAAGTAGTATATAAATCTTTTGTACTCGTAGAGGCTCCGTAGACACAATGTGGCGAATGTATATACGTATTTTGGGTAGTAAGCGTATGGTTTGGAATTGTGGTCCACGTTGTTAATGTGTATGTATTTTGTAAGTATTTGGTATCATGTGTTAGTAATGATAATAAGTAGAAATTAATTCAAGTTGACAGTTTATTCTTAAGTTATAAATGGCTATTTCACATGAATAATGTATATTGAACTCACGGGGAATCGCGTTGGGTAGGAAAGGAAAATCAGGTTCGCTGGACTGGGGTTACCCGGTTGAGTGTCGGTCGTGTCCATTGATTTTGGGGCGTGACAAACTTGGTATCAGAGCCTAAGGTTTTTAAAAGTGTCCTATGATGTCTCGGAGCCGTGTCTAGTAGAGCCCTTCTTATCGGTGTGTTGTCGACCGCATCTATAATTAGGGGGCTACATGGACATTTAGGAAACACCCTTTTCATTGCTATTCTATATCGTGTGGTGAAGTGGAAAGTGAAAATATTGTTGTCTAACTTGTGCTCTGTTCCAAAATTTTCAGTAATGGCACCAAAGAAGAGAACTCGGCTCGGATAAGAAGTCGATGCCACCCCAAGTGTGGCTATGAATTCTATACCCGATGGTGCAGGTGAGAGCGAGTCCCCGACTTTGAATCCACCTGGCCTTTCTGCTCCAGACTAGAGTGTTCCCATTCTTGCTGCGACGGGGTGTGCTGCAACCCCTTCCGTTGGTATTCCTGATCCTTCTTCGGTTCCAGCTCCAGGTCCCGGTACTTCTGATGGGGACCTCAGGGGAGTTGTTTATATGTTGACTCAGATAGTGGCTGCTCATGCCCAATGATCTCATGCTGCCCCTACGTCCTCTAGCGGACAGGGAGATTCCGCCGGTTCAAGAGTCAGCCAGTTTTTGCGATTGGCCCCTCGAGAGTTCTCAGGTATTAATCCGTAGGCCGATCCGCATGATTTTCTATATGAGATGTGTAAGACGCTTTGGGTTATGAATGCTACAGAGATATAGGAGGTTGTGTTAGCATCTTACNGGGGGGGGGGGGGGAGTCCTCCGGCGAGATGGAATGAGTTCGTTGATGCTTTCATGGATCATTTCTTGCCTGCCGAGGCTATGGAAGCCCGTACTACAGAGTTGGAGGTTCTCAAGCAGGGTAAATATGAGTGTGTGGGAGTACCACATGGAGTTCGTGAGGTTCTCCAACTACGTTCCTCAGTTGGTATCGACTATGGGTGCCAGAGTTCGACAGCTCCTCAGTCCTTTGGTTGTGAATGAAGCTGCTACAGCTGCCTTGCACTCAGATATGAATTATGGTAAGAAAGTGGGATTCGCCCAGGCCACGGAGGCTAGGAAATTGAATATAAGGTCGGAGAGGGAGAGTATCAGCAGGGCCCGGTCAGCGAGCCACTCGGGTAGTTCAGTTAGAAAAGGGAGACTAGTTCAGGGGAGAGGACCATCAGGGCCATCCCATTCTAATGCTTAGTCCTCATCCATTGCATCGCCGTCAATGCACCGTTATCAGCAGAGCAGTCACTGGGGACCAGGATCAGACAGTAGGAGACCCCATCAGTCTGGTCTTCCAGGAGGGAGGTTCCAGCAGCAGAAGAGGGCTCTATGACCTAAGTGTGGGAGGTTCCATACCGAGCCTTGTTACCTAGTAATCCCGGTATGCTACGGGTGTGGGGTGAGAGGTAATATTCGGCGGGATTGTCGTGCGCCCAGTCAAGGCATGGGTAGTGGTTTTTCTCAGCCGTTCGGTTCTTCAATCGTCGCATCTTTAGTATATCCTCCAGCTCTAGCTGGGCATGGTGCAGTTAAAGGTGGAGCTTGTGGCAGAGGTGGACCCAGCCGATTCTATGCTTTGAGTGGTCGCCAGAGTGCGGAGGATTCTCCAGATGATATCGCAGGTATTCTAGTTGTTCAAGCCCTTGATTGTTATGCTCTTATTGATCTGGGGTCCTCCTTATCTTATGTTACCCCATTTATTGCTTCAAGTTTTGGGATAGAACCCGAACAACTTCATGAGACGTTCTCTGTGTCGACTCCGGTTGGTGATTCCATTATAGTCGCACGAGTCTATATGGATTGTGTTGTCACGGTGTGGTCGAGATACCACGGCCGATCTTATCGAATTTAGGATGGTAGATTTTGATGTTATCATGGGAATGGATTGGCTTTACTCGTGCTTTGCTAAACTCGACTGTCGAACCAGAATTATGAGACTAGAGTTTCCTAATAAGTTAGTTATTGAGTGGAAAAGGAATGGTGTGGTGCCAAAGTGAAGTTTTATTTCCTACCTTAAGGCCTCGAAGATGATTAAAAAGGGGTGTGTTCATCATTTGGTCCGGGTTGCGGACACCACTTCAGAAGTGTCTTTCCCCGAGCCCGTCCCAGTCGTGAATGAGTTTCTTGAAGTATTTTCGGACGAGCTTCCAGGGATTCCGCCAGATAGAGAGATCGATTTCAGGATTGATGTATTGACAGATATGCAGCCAATATCTATTCCACCATACAGAATGGCGCCAACAGAGTTGAGAGAGTTAAAGGAGCAGTTGAAATACTTATTAGAGATGGGGTTCAGTCGGTCGAGTGTGTCGCCGTGAGGCATTCCGGTTCTTTTTGTCAGGAAGAAGGATGGGTCACTTCGGATGTGTATTGATTATCGGCAGCTCAACAAAGTCACTATCAAGAACAAGTATCCATTCCCTCGGATAGATGATTTGTTCGACCAATTGCAGGGTGCGAGGTTCTTCTCCAAAATTGATTAATGGTCGGGGTATCACCAATTGAAGATCAAAGAGTAGGATATTCCTAAGACTACCTTCAGAACTCGTTATGGCCATTTTGAATTTTTGGTAATGTCCTTTGGACTGACAAATGCTCCAGCGGCTTTGACGGATCTTCTGAATCGGGTTTTCAAACTGTTTCCTGACTTCTTCATGATTATTATTATTGATGACATCCTTGTCTACTCGTGGAGTGGGGAGGATCATGCTAATCACCTCAGGGCAGTTCTGCAGACTCTTCATCAGCATCAATTGTATGCCAAGTTTTCAAAATGTGAATTTTGGTTGGAGTCAGTCACATTTTTGGATCATGTTGTTTCCAGATAAGGGATTAAAGTTGATCCCTAGAAAATCGCAACAGTGAAGGCTTGGCCTAGACCAACGACCCCGACAGAGATTCGCAGTTTCTTGGGTCAAGCCGGCTATTACCGGAGGTTTTTGGAGAGGTTCTCTACCCTCGCCTCCCCATTGACTAAATTGACACAGAAGGAAACTAAGTTCCAATGGTCCGACGCTTGTGAGAAGAGCTTTCAGGAATTGAAATCAAGATTGACTTCAGCATCGGTGTTAACTTTGCCATAAGTCATAGAGGGATTTGTGGTTTATTGCGATGCTTCAAAGGTTGGTTTGGGATGTGTGTTGATGCAACATGGGAAGGTTATAGCCTATGCTTCCAGGAAACTCAAGAATCACAAGAAGAATTATCTAAAGCATGATTTAGAACTCGCGACAGTTGTGTTTGCATTAAAAATCTGGCGGCATTATTTGTATGGGGTCCATGTGGATGTGTTCTCAGACCAAAAGAGTCTCCAATATTTGTTCAAGCAGAAGGAGTTGAATTTAAGACATCGGTGAAGGTTAGAATTGCTTAAGGATTATTATATGAACATCCTGTACTATCCAGGGAAAGCAAATGTAGTGGCCGACGCTCTCAGTCGGACGTCCATGGGTAGTCTAGCTCATTTGGAGGAAGGTTAGAGGCCGTTGGCTCGCGAGGTTTGTAAATTTGCTAGTCTAGGGTTCTGTCTCTCGACCTCAGACGACGGGAAAGTCATGGTGCATAATGGGGCAGAATCATCACTTATAGCGGAAGTTAATGAGAAGCAGTTTATTGATCCAACATTCGCGCAGTTGAAGGAGGTAGTTTTGAATAGCAAGATTTCGGCATTCTCATTCGGGATCAATGATGGTTTTTTGCAGTACCAAGGGAGGCTATATGTACCTGATGTGGATAATCTTCGGGAGAGGATGATAGCGGAAGCTCACAATTCCAGGTATTCCGTATACCCAGGTTCTACAAAAATGTATCAAGATCTCCGGGAAGTTTATTAGTGGAGCGGGATGAAAAGAGGTGTGGCATACTTTGTATCTAAATGTCCGAATTGTCAGCAGGTGAAGGCCCAGCATCAAAGGCCTGGTGGGTTAACTCAGCTTATGGAAATTCCAATGTGGAAATGGTAAATGATCAACATGGATTTAGTGGTAGGTTACCTTGCACTCAGTGCAAGTTCGACTCGATTTGGGTGATAGTGGGTCGACTAACGAAATCATCTCACTTCTTGCCGGTCAAGTCCACTGATACTGCAGAACAGTACACTCAGTTGTATACCAAGGAAATAGTCTAGCTTCATGGTACTCCAGTTTCTATTATCTCAGACCGAGTAGTCCAGTTTACGGCTAATTTTTTGAGGAAATTTCAGAAAGGTTTGGGTATTCAGGTAAATATCAGCACAACTTTCCATCCGCAGACTGATGATCAGGCACAGCGGACTATTCAGAAGCTTGAATATATGTTATCGGCTTGTGTGTTTGACTTCAAGGGTTGTTGGGATGATCATTTACCACTTATCGAATTTTCTTACAATAACAGCTTTCTCACCAGTATTCAGATGGCCCCATTTGAGGCATTGTACGGAAGGAGGTGTAGGTCTCCGATTGGGTGGTTCGGGGTTGGTGAAGCAGAATTGTTAGGGCCAGATCTTGTGCACCAGGCATTGGAAAAAGTCAGAGTCATTCGGGAGAGGACGAAAACCGCTCAGAGCCGTAAAAAATTCTATGCGGACGTTCGTCGAAGAGAATTGGAATTCCAAGTTGATAATTAGGTATTCCTGAAGGTATCTCCCATGAAGGGAGTGATGCGGTTTGGGAAGAAAGGGAAATTGAGCCCAAGATATATCGGGCCATAACGGATTGCTCAGAGGATAGTACAAGTGGCTTATAGGTTGGAATTACCCCTGAATTATCATTAGTGCACCCGGCGTTCCACGTGTCCATGTTGAAGAAAGTGGTTGGAGATCCATCAGCCATCGTGCCAGTTGAAACTATTGAGGTTAATGAAGTATTTGTATAACGAGGTTCTGGTTTCTATTCTTGATGGACAAGTCCATAGATTGAGGAACAAAGAAATTACTTCAGTTAAAGTATTGTGGCGAAGCCAGCACGTTGAGGAAGCCACATGGGAAGCGGAAGATGTGATGAAAGAAAAATATCCCCATTTGTTTGAATAAGTCTAGTAATGTTCGTCAAAACTGTCATCTCTAAGAAAATTATATTTTATGCTCGGTTTTGTGCAAAAGCACCCCATCTTCCCCTAATTTTCTTATTGTTGTAATTTCCCAATGTGTGCTAAAACTGAACGCGCAGTTCAATTTGGGTAGTGTGCAACCCTTGAGATAAATGAAAGTTTTGTGGAACTTATGTGTTAGGCAAGTGATTAATGGTAGTGTAGGTTGGTAATGACTAATTGAAATGAATATAGTGTATTGAGGTGATTGGGTTGTATGGGAATCATTGAAACGACCAAGTTATGTGCAACAATGTGAATCAAGTTCAAATTTGTGGTATAAGAAGAAAGAACTATGTGTATTTTGCAAAATGATTGAATTTATGCAAATTGTTGAGGTAACAACGTTTTGTGTGAGTTATTGGGTGATTAAAACTGTGTAATGGTGGTTGGAAATGTGTTTTGGGGCTCTCTGACAGGTAGGTATGTCTAATTACAAAGGGAATTCTGGCAAAATTTTTCTGGAATATTGGAGTTAGTGAAAATCTGGAAGTTGCATATCATGCTTTCAAAACTAAATGATTTCCAAAACCCTCATTCGAGGACGAATGATTTTTAAGGGAGGGGAGGATGTAAGAACCCGCAGAATTTTCTTGTTTAAGAAAAACAATGCCGAACAAGTCCCCGAGTTGTTTTATTGTGGGAATCTCTGAAACAGACCTGAACTGAGTAAAAACTACACCGAGGCTTAAAGAATATAAATTTTTCAGAAAGTAGGTGTTATGCGACGCACTATGCGATCGCACAGCGTGTATGCAGACCGCATAATGGTCGCATACCTAGGCAGAATACTGCCTCATTTGAAGTCAACTATGCGGTCCAGTATGCGATCGCATAACGTCTATGCGCACCGCACAATTAGTCGCATACCCGGGCAGTGTGTTCTAGAGTTTGAGCCCATCTTGAGGGCCATTGTGCGGTCAGATCTGCGAACGACATGTCAGGAATACGATTGCATTCCTCACCACATTCTTGTATCGGGCCCTATTTTTCTAATTTTTAAAACCCGACCCCAGTTCATTAAAACACCCTTCCCCTTCATTTTTAACCATTTTCTGAACAAAATTAGAGAGAGGGAAAGAGAGTTCTTTAGAGAGAAAGCTTCATCTTTACCAATTGGATTTCAAAGTCACTCAGGCCTGGAAATTTCGAGTATTCATCTTCTTCTTCATTCTAACATGTAAGAATCCCCAAATCATTTTCATTAGTTTTAAGATTTTAAAGAAAAGGGGGACTCTCATGAATTGGTTCTTGAAAATAAAAATTTATACCTCTCATGCATGATCATTAATGTTCATAATCTAGTAAGAGTTGGGGTAAAGTTCACAAATAAGGGGTTGAAAATCTAAGGGCAGGGGGAGTCACATAGCAGTTGATAAATGCTTAAAAAGAATTCAAATTGTATGCATGGTTTCAAATTCTGAGTTGAATATATTTATTGTGAACTAGTTTGACGGTACTAGTCGGTCCGGTGAATTGTGAGTAAAAGTTGAAAAGGAATTTTGACCCCAGGTATGTATGACTAATCTTGACCTTCAAAGAATCCTATTGTTGGGTCCGAGTATTTGGTATGTGTACCTTGTTTGGAAATATGTGAATTGATTGTTCAGACGTGTTGAGGCGTGAGATTCTATTCTCTGATTTTCCTGATTGATTGTCTTGCTACTGTGCTGTATGAAGTTGTATAAGGTGTTTGATGTGTAATGAATGAAAGACTGATAATGTGCTCAAATGTGGGAATGTGTAAAATAGTTGAAAGCCATACGTGGAAAGTAATGAAAAAGAGTATTGTGAAACAATGTAACTGAATGAGCGATTTTGGCAACGCCGTGTTCATGAAATTACTACTTGAAGAGAGTTATGGTGCCTTGGGCTCGAATACATATGTTGTTAATATGAACTTGTATTCCTTGAAGTGATGATTCTTGTGATGAAAATGTTTGTGGTTGTTGTTTTGAAATATGATAGTCAGGTGGGATCGGGTTGCACGCTGCAACATAAAGAAATAAGCTTCATAAGGTGTGAGGCAATAAAGGTTGCCGAGGTAATAAGGGTGGCCGAGTTAATAAGGGTGGCCGAGGTAATAAGGGTGGNAAAATCTTTAAAACGGACCTAAATTGAGTAAAAAGTACCCTGAGACTTAAAGAATAAAATTTTCCAGAATGTAGGTGTTATGCGACGCACTATGCGATCGCATAACGTGTATGCGGACCACATAATGGTTGCATACATGGGCAGATCACTGCCCCATCTGAGGTCAACTGTGTGGTCCAATATGCGATCGCATTTCAATTCTGCGGACCGTATAGCTGTCGCATTGTTGCCTTTGTTTTTGGGAGGGAAGTTATGCGACACGTTATGCGATCGCATAACGTGTATGCGGACCGCATAATGGTCTCATGTGTGTTTTGAATTTTTGCCCATCTTGAGCGCTATTATGCGGTCGATTCTGCGGACCGCATGTCAGGAATGCGATTGCATTCCCGACTGCATTCTTGTGTCTGGCCCTGTTTTTCTAATTTTTAAAACCCGACCCTTGTTCATTAAAATACCCTTCCCCTTCATTATTATCCATTTTTCTGAGATATTAGAGAGAGTAAAGAGTGGATTCTAGAGAGAGAAAGTCCCAACTTCATAAAATTGGTCTTCCTTCATCACTCAAGCTTGGAGCTAATCAAGTAGAACACAAATTTCATAACTCTAAGAGGTAAGTTTCTACCACATTAACCCTAATTTCCAGATTTTTGTTAAAATGAAACATGGGTAGGATAGTTCATAAAGATGGGGTTAAGAATCTTGCATGCATGTACCCAATTTATCATAATCTTGTAAAGGAAAATAGGTTGGAGCAACCTTTCACTAAAAAGGGGTTGGCAATCTAAGGGGTTGGTAATCTAAGGGGTTACATAGCATTCGATAAAATGCTTCTAGAGTTCAAATTTGCATGCGTGATTTCCAATTATGAGTTTAATATAATTAATTGTTAACTAGATTGACGGTACTAGTATGTCTGGTGATTTGTGAGTAAAAGTTAAAAAGGAACCTCGACCCCAGGTATGTATGGCTAACTTTAACCTTCGTAGAATCCTCTTGTTGGGTACGAAGTATACGGCTTGTGTACCTTGTTTGGAAATATGAAATGTGTTGAGACGTATTCCATTCTCTGATTGTCCTAGTTGACTATCATGCTACCGATCTATATGAGGTTGTGAAAAGTGTTTTTATGTGCTTATTTCATTTGTGCAAAGCTCGTAAATGCTAGAGGGTATCGATATGAAAGTAGGTGTAATGAATGAAAGATTGTTGATGTGCCCAAGTGTGGGAAAGTATATAATGGCCAAAGGCCGTGCATGGAATGAAATGAAAAGAAAAGTATTGTGAAATGATGTAAACAAATTGAACAATTATGGCAACACCGTGTGCATGAATTACTACTTGGTGAGAGTCATTGTGCCTTGAGCTCAAATAGCGAATTGTTGACATGAATTTGTGTTCCTTGTAAGGAAAAATTCTTGTGATTTGATTGTTTGTGTTTGCTATTACGAAATATGATTGTCAGGTGGGATCGGGTTGCGCACCGCAACATGAACCAATAAGGATAATGAGTTGTGAGGTAATAAGGGTGGCTGAGGTAATAAGGATGGAATGTGATCGTAATCACTATCGAAATGAAAAACCGGGAAACTCTTGAATATGGTAATGTTGAAAAAGGGAAAGGAGAGATTTTCAAACTTGATGATTTGGTTGATCTTTTCCACGTACATTGTTTGATTGGTTCTATTGTTGTTTCTTACTTGTGTATTGTTTGATTGTACTTGGGATAAAGTTTGTTCATACATACTAGTACTATTCCACAGTACTAACGCCCCTTTTGTCGGGGCGCTACATTTTCTTTTATGAATGTAGGTGGTTATAGAGCAGGTAATTGAGCCCATCGTCAGTAGTGCCTCCTCTCCTTTCTGTCAGCTGTTCTGGTGAGCCCCACTTCCTCCCGGGGCCACGTGTGGCTCATGTCACCTTATTTTGAGTTTATTGTGTAGTGTAAGGTATAGCCGGGGCCTTGTTGCCAGGAAGTAGTATATAAATCTTTTGTACTCGTAGAGGCTCCGTAGACACAATGTGGGAAATGTATATATGTATTTTGAATAATGTATATTGAAATCATGAGGAAACACATTGGGTAGGAAATGCAAATCAGATTCACTTGAGTGGGGTTACCCGGTTGAGTGCCGGTCGCATCCCTCGATTTTGGGGCGTGACAGGATGGTTTGAAGGGAGGTCTTCTCAGAGGGAAGGCATTTGGAGTATGAATGTTTCGGTTGCGATTGATAAAGTAGTAAGACTAGGTGTCTTCATAAGAGGTAGGATATGCACCCGTGACGTGTAGTCGTTGTCATTGATCAGATGGAATGTGTTAGGTTCGGCGGTGCTATGGCTTTTTCGGTTGCATGGGGTCAGAGTATCGAGAAGAAGTGTTGAAGAATGCAGTTGGCAGGGATCATGTTATCAAATGAAAAGGGGTCTCAGCATGGTCTAGAGTGGTACAAGGAGTGGCTTCGGGCTAAGTGAGGGAGTCCTACCATCTGCAGAAGGGCTGTAGGGTTGTGAATTATCGGCGTGTTGGCAAGTTATTTCAGCTAAGGGAAAGGTGTAAAATGGTGATTGTGTGTTTGATTTGATGAATATGTGCAAGAGTTGGCCCTGTCGGGCCAGGCTTGGGCTTGGAAGATTCAGCACTTATGCTTAAGGCATGGGTGAGTTGTAAGATAGTGAATCAGTCATGTGTTTCATAAAAAGAAGGTTCTCATGTGCTAGGAGAGCCTTGGGGTTGATTATATTCGGGGCCAGCTAGAGTGGGTGACTCTCAATAGCGGTCTTAGTGAGTTCAAAGGTTAAGAATGCAACAATTTAGGATTTCAGGCAGCAGTATGATCGAGAATCGAGCTTTTGCAGAGTAATCTTTGAGAAAAGTGAGGATGGTTGGAATGTTCTATTATATTTTCAGCATGCAAGACAATATTGGAGGACTGAGAGAAATAGACTCCGGGTTGAAGAAAAGATTATCAGAAGGATATGAGGTGGGTTGCAGGATTTGGGCAGCACAGTCTCATGAATCATGGTCACTCGAGATAAGTGAGGGTTGAGTTTTCTATGGGTTGAAGGAAGTTGTTATTATTCCGAAGGCAATTGATGATGATTAAAAGAAGATAGATTGATTAGCCATGGTTGAAAGGGCACATTTGTGGCAGTGATCGGTTCCTTTGATGTGATTTGGTTATGCATGTGGTTTGTGCCTGTGTGTGCGGGGCTTGTCGGCCGTCGTAATAGATTTTATGAGGGAGCATTTGAGTGCTATGGCATGTCAGGTATAGGCGGATCCCGGAAGGGTTATGGCGGTATAGAATACCACTTAAGATTTTCATGATTTGGGTGATAATGGGAATTCACTCGTGTGATGAGATGGTACTCTTGAATGGAGTCAAGTAAAAAGTTTCTATATGATGAAGTGTTCACCCTATTTGTGGTTCGAAAGCTATGATAGAATTATTGCGCTACCTCATGTTGGTATGTTAAGTTTGGGAAGCAGTATGTAACGGGAATCGAGATTTATTTCCGATGTTTGTAAGGATGTCATGAGCACGGGAGAGCAAGGCGAAGTTATTTGAAAGTTCAGTGTAAGCTGCTGTTATCTTGAGTATCACCTGAGATTTGATATTCGGTGAAAGAAGTTTTGTACCCTGGTCATGAGTTCTTGATGTGTCTTGCGGCCTTAGTGTGGTCGGTATTATGGAGGTGCAGACTTGTTGCCTTGTGTGGGAGGTCGTGGAAGCATGGCGGCGAAAAGATTGTATAAAGTGTGACATGTAGTCACTTGATGGATTCAGATTTGGACTGAGTATAAACAAGTGCAATGTTGCTCAAATTGAGAATTTACCCCTGGTGGGCATTCAATTCAGTTGGTTATAGATTAGGGGGTGTTAGTCCCGATCATGATGGTTGTTCTCGTGTATTATGTGGACCCAGGTAAGAGCTAATAGCTGAGTTTGGTGCGAGCGAGGTGGCTCGATGTTTGTGTATGGATTTAAGTATGATTATGGGCTCCGTGTGAGCCAGGCATATTCCTTTCGGTAGAGAGTTTTTCATGGAAAGGTATCAGAACAACGAGTGTTGATTCCGTCTTCGTCAAATTTAGGTGTTATTGTGATTGTGTCGTACGAGTTATCAAACGACTTGATAATTTTTCATGTGTTGAGGTCCCGCGTAGTGGGGATGTTATGTGAACAGGACATCTCTTGAGACCCAGAGTATATATGTATATATCACACCTCAGTTGTGCTTGAGTTTTGTAGCCTATGGCTTTATCAGTCTCCCTAGGATGGTATTATGCACTTAGCATGCTTGTGATCGATATTCAGTAATTCGTGATAGTGAGCGAATCAGATCCGTATATATATATTTCCTTACGTGAGTATTATGTTATTTGGATCGGGTGGCACGCCGCCAAGGGTATTTTATTCGGATCGGATTGCACACCGCAACAGTGTGATGATGAGAAGGTTAATATGTATTTATCTTCTTATGATTTTTTTCCTATTTTCGGGTAAGAATTCATATTAGTTGCGTGAGCTGAGTAGTTCCGTCCTAAGTTATTTCTTATTATCATGTTCGAGTTATGGCGTATTGGGAGATGCGATATCATGTGAGGTTGTTAGCCACGTTTGGGGTAACTTACTGTCTGAGAAATTCATACTGGGTGAGATGAGATTATCGGACCAGTGATCAGTATGATAAGGTTATGTGAAGTGTATATTAAAGAACAAATACCATCTTTCAGGTTCATAATGAAAGTGACGATTCTAGTCAAGATGAGGTATTCAAGGATTTGTTAACTCTGCAGTTGAGTGTGAATTTATGCGCATTTCCCTCCGTTGGGGTTGTATCGCCAGCATTATAGCAGGATGTCTGTATAAATTGTATGAGGTGCATCAGGAGCATCATTTTTGTAGGTCTGGGCTAATAAGGTTCTGGGAGCGTCACTGTGGTCAGACGATGGGTTATGCGGTACACGGTGCCGATTCGGCAAGAGCATGCAGTTATGATCTGGTATATCATGTGCTAGTTGGTGCAGTGTTTATACATATTGAAACTAAGGCTGGCTAGAGAAATTTTCAGGTGTTTGAAAGAATTCTGAGCTTATTATATGGATAGAGAAGAAATCTCCAGATTTGATCAAGCTATTGTGCTTGACTAGGTTGTGGAAGCACGGGCAGGTGCTCGAGATGTTAAACAGTGATTTCAGGTAACTCCAAAGCAGTTCTCAGCAGGTTCGAGGACGAATGCCGGATTAAGTGGGGAAGAATGTAACGATCCGACCGGTCGTTTTGAGCTCTAGCGCATCGTTCAGCGGTTTGAGGTCGTGAACATCTTATTTTTAGGTATTATGACCCGTGGGCGTGGTCGGAATTTAATTTAAGGAAATTTAGAGTTGGTTTGGAATGAAAATCCTCATTTCATAAGCCTTAAGTTAGAGAAATCAATTAAGATTGTAATTTTGAGTTAACGGTCTCCTACTCATGATTTGAAGGTTCCAGTAGGTTCGTATGATGATTTCGGACTTGGGGTATGCCGGGATCAGGTTTTGGATAACCCGAGAGCGTTTCGGCGTATATTATTGAAGTTAGTATTTTAGAAGGATTTCATGAATTTGGGGTTGAAGTGCATATCAGTGAGGTTGATGTCCGTTTGGGATTCCGAGTCTGGGAATAGCTCCGTATGGTGATTCTGGAATTGGGAGAGCGATCAGAAGTGAATTGGATGTTCACATGTCATTTTGGAGTCATTTGGCTAAAGATAAAAATTTGAAAGGTTTTTGGGAAATCCGGTCGGAAGTGGAAGTTTTGATATCGAGGTCGGAATGCGATTATGGAAATTGGAGCAGGTCCGTAATGTTAAATATGACTTGTGTGCAAAATTTGAGGTCAATCGAACGTGATTTGATAGGTTTCGGCATCGGATGTAGAGGATTGAAATTCTAAGTTCTTAAGGAATTGGATTTGAGTTCGATTCGTGGTTTCGGCGTTGTTTGATGTGATTTGAAGGCTCGAGCAAGTCCGTGTTGTCACGCCCCGAAATCCCACCATCGGGCTGTGATGGCGTCTAACGTTGAACCCGTTAGACAAGCCAACGTACATAGATAAACTAGCATAATAATCTAGATTTTGCAGAATAAGCTAAAACAATTTGCAATTAATCAGCGGAATGAATACGGTCTCAAAACTAAATAAGGACATCAAAATACAACAACGCGTAAATACATGTCTGCCTCTGAAACTAGAGGAAAAATAAGACAAAATCCAAGACAATAGGGATGGAAGAGACGCCAAGGCCCACGAACGCCAGCGGGTATACCTTGAAGCCTCAATGATAAGCTGGAAGACACTCCCACTAATGATGTCCTCCGGGTCCGGCTGCGTAATGTGCACAACATAAAGAAGTGTAGGTGTATCATCAGTACAACCGACCCCATGTACTAAGTAAGTGTCGAGCCTAACCTCAGCGAAGTAGTGATAAGGCTAAGACACGACAACAAAATGTACCTGCGCAGTTCAATAATATAGCAGAAACTAAACAAGAATACAATTACGGGGAGAACATGTTGGGGGTAAGAGATAGCAAATACTGAAATGACAGAAACGAAAATAAGAGTCTGAAATATCTGAAAATAATCACGGAAAATGACAACAAAAATTAAACAGTGAAAGATGCGGCACGGCAAGTCCCATCGTGCATAATAACAATGTAAAACACGGCACGGAATGTCCCCTCGTGCATAATCAATATAAACACGGCACGAAATGTCCCCTCGTGTATAATAACAATATAAACAAGGCACGGAATGTACCCTAGTGCATAATAACAATATAAACATGGCACGGAATATCCCCTCGTGCATAATAACAATATAAACAGGGCACGGAATGTCCCCTCATGCATAATATCAATATAAACATGCCACGGAATGTCCCCTCGTGCATAATAACAATATAAACATGACACAGAATGTCCCCTCGTGCATAATTAATGTAAAACATGGCACAGAATGTCCCCTTGTGCATAATAACAATATAAACATGGCACGGAATGTCCCCTCGTGCATAATAACAATATGAACATGGCACGGACTATCCCCTCATGCATAATTAATGTAAAACATGGCATGAAATGTCCCATCGTTCATAATAACAATATAAACATGCACGGAATGTCCCCTCGTGCATAATAGCAATATAAACATGGAACAGAATGTCCCCTCGTGCATAATAGCAATATAAATATGGCACGTCATCACCCTTCGTGCTTTAACACTCTTCCTTACCCAAACATCAATCACAAACAAGGGAAAGGAATAAACAGAGTAAAAATAGAAATCCTGGCAAGGGAATATCAATTAAACAATCAAATCCCGGTAAGGGAACATCAATTAAACAATGAAATCCCGGCAAGGGAACTACACAATGATGACCCGGCAAGGGTTTCAACAACTCTTTCTCTTTCTTTCAGTTTTACTTCCATGATTTATTCTATTACTTGAGCAATTGCTCCAAAGGATGTAATTATCTCATATATCTTCATTATGTGTTTTAACAATTTGAGCCAATGCTCCAAAGATGTTTAAAGATTTCAATTTCCTTCACATGCCCATTTACATCATATAGAGATCATCAATTAAGCATAGAAATTACAACAAAACCGGAATATTCACAATATAGGGACTCACGGTCATGCTAGACACCAATGTATAGATACTCGTCACCATGCCTATACATCCTATTTGACAATTAGAAAATAGCAAATAATACTCAACTCATATTCCCTCAAGCTAAGGTTAGGCCAAACACTTACCTCGGGTCCAAAGTATAGCAATCAACCCTCTAACGCCGCCTTTCCTTTAGAATTCGCCTCCAAAATGGTATTATCTAGATATAAGCGACTCAAGTATATCAATAAGGATTCAATGATTCAATTACATGGCATAATTATCCATTTCCTAGCATTCTTCCAATATTGTCAAAATTCGACCCCGGGCTCGCTTGGTCCAAACACAAGGCTCGGACCAAAACCATGTCACTCATTCACCCACGATCCCGAATATATAAATTGTTTTTAAATTCGACCCCAAAACGAGGTCTTAATCAAGAAAATTCAAAAGGGCCTAACTCTACCCAAATTCCAGATTTTCTACTCTAATTTGCATGTTTTAGGCTTAGGAAATCATTAATTATTGATGAAAAATGAAGGAAATGAGTTATAATTTACTAACCCAAGAAGTTTTGGTGAAGGATGGCTTCAATGGATGCCTAAGAGCTTTAGAGAAAAAGAAGTTCGTTATTTTCTAAGTGAATCTCGTAGCTACTGGTTCTAGAAATATTTATATACCACTGGGCAAAATTGCGCATCACGATCGCGGGAATGGGTTTGCGATCACGGAGAGTAGACTGGACAGACCATCGCGATCGCGGAAGGGAGGACGCGATCGCGAAGAGTAAGAAAAATTGGGGTCCAGGAGTCGACTTACGCGAACGTGTGGGACATCACGCGAACGCGATGAAAGAGGCATGTAAAGCTGCGCGATTACGGTTAACTTTACGCGAACGCGAAGAGGAAAAAAGGGCTAAGCCCTCAGGGTCAATTAACCCTACGCGATCGCGATGGAAGGGACGCGAAACGCGATGAAGGAAAACTTAATGCTTCGCGAATGGGGAAGAGGCTTCGCGATCGCGAAGAACAAAAGGGACCTGCAACAGCTGAAGCAAAAACAAACAATTTTCCGAAGTTCAAAATCACTCAGAGACACCTCCGAAAGACTCCCGAGCCCTCGAGGCTCCTAACAAATTACATGCACTGACTCAACAACATCCTACGAACTTAACTGCCCATATAACATCATATACATCGAATTAAACCTCAAAATCCATGAATCCTATCAAATTTAATAAAACACCAAATTTACCATTCCAAGTCCGGAACTCGCCAAACGAAATCCGTTTTCAACCAAACTTTACAGAAAGCACTTAAACCATATATAAGACCCGTACTAGGTTCCAGAACCAAAATACGGGCCGATACTATCACTTTCTAATCAGATTTCATATTTCAATTTTCATAAATATTTTCAGAAAACAATTTTACTCAAAAATTTATTTCTCGGGCTTGGGACCTCGGAATTCGATTCTGGGCATACGCCCAAGTCCCATATTTTCCTACGGACCCTCCGGGGCCGTCAAATCACGGGTCTGGGTCGTTTACCCAAAATATTGACCGTAGTCAAATTTATTCATTTTAATATCAAGTCTTACCATTTTTCACAGAATTTCATATTTAAGCTGTCCGGCTACGCGCCCGGAGTTCGCACTCAAATCAAGGGAACTACAAATGAGGTTTTCAAGGCCTCAAAAGTACGGAATAGGTGATGACCCTTTGGGTCTTCACATTCTTCACCTCTAAAACAACCGTTCATCCTCGAACGAACAGAAGAATGAAGTACCTGATTCAGGAAATAAATGAAGGTAACGGCTCCGCATATTGGACTCGGACTCCCAGGTCGATGCCTCAGGAGGCTGACCTCTCCACTGAACAGGAACATAAGGGAAACTCTTGGATCTCAACTGATGAATCTGCCATTCTAGAATAGCTATTGTCTCCTCCTAATAAGCTAAGTCCTTGTCAAACTAGACAGAACTGAAATCTAACACGCGGGCTAGATCGCGGTGATACCTCCGAAGCATGGACACATGAAAAACTGGATGTACGGCTGATAAGCTAGGTGGCAATGCAAGTCTATTATCCACCTTTCCCACTCGATCAAGAATCTCAAACGGGCCAACGAATCTAGGGCTAAGCTTGCCCTTCTTCCCAAATCTCATCACGCCCTTTATAGCCGACACTCGGAGCAATACTCACTCACTAACCATAAAAGCCACATCTCGAACCTTGCGATCTGCATAACTCTTTTTCCTGGACTGAGCTCTACGAAGCCTATCCTGAATGATCCTAACCTTGTCCAAGGACTCCTGAACCAAATATGTATCCAACAATCGAGCCTCTCTCGGCTCAAACCATCCAACTGGAGATCGACACCTCCTACCATACAAAGCCTCACAATGAGCCATATGGATACTCGACTGGTAGTTGTTGTTGTTGGCAAACTCTGCTAAAGGCAAGAACTGATCCCATGATCTTCCAAAGTCAATAACACAAGCTCAGAGAATATCCTTCAATATATGAATAGTCCCCTAGGACTGTCCATCCGTCTGAGGATGAAATGTTGTGCTCAACGCCACCTAGGTGCCTAACTCTAACTGAACTGCTCCCGAGAAACGCAAGGTAAACTGCGCGCCCGGTCTGAAATGATAGATACCGGCACACCATGAAGGCGAACAATCTCCCGGATATAGATCTCAGCTAACCTCTCGAATGAATAGGAGACTGCCACATGAATAAAATGCACTGACTTGGTCATCCTATCAACAATGACCCAAACTGCATCGAACTTCTTCCGGGTCAACGGAAGTCCCGTAACGAAGTCCATAGTGATCCTCTCCCACTTCGACTCGGGAAGCTCAATCCTCTGAAATAAACCACCAGGCCTCTTATGCTCATACTTAACCTGTTGACAATTAAAACACCACGCCACATATGCCAAAATATCCTTCTTCATTCTATGCCACCAATAATGCTTTCGCAAATCCTGATACATCTTCGCGGCGCCCGGATGAATAGAGTACCGGGAACTATGGGCCTACTCTAAAATCAACTCTCGAATCCCATCAACATTGGGCACCCAAACTAGCCCCTGAAATCTCAAAACACCATCATCATCTAAGGTCACCTACTTGGCGCCTCCGCGCTGCACCGTGTCTCTAAGGACACACAAATGGGAATCATCAAACTGCCGATCACGAATACGCTCCAATAAGGAAGAACGAGCGACCGTACAAGCCAACACTCGACTAGGCTCAGAAATATCCAACCTCACAAATCGATTGGCCAATTCCTGATCATCCAAAGCAAGTGGCCTTCTGACTGACCGGAATAAAAGCAAGATTGCACATGCTAGCTGACTTCCTACTCAAAGCATCCGCTACCACATTGGCCTTCCCCGGGTGATATAAGATGGTAATATCATAATCCTTCAACAACTCCAACTATCTCCTCTTCCTCAAATTCAATTCCTTTTGCTTGAACAAGTACTGAAGACTCTTATGATCTATGAACACCTCACATGCCACCCCATACAGATAGTGCCTCCAAATCTTCAATGCGTGGACAATGGCTGCCAACTCCAAATCATGCACTGGATAGTTCTTCTCATGAATCTTCAACTGCCTCGAAGCATAAGCAATGACCTTGCCATCCTGCATCAATACTGCACCAAGCCCAATACAGGAAGCATCGCAATAGACTGTATAAGGCCTTGAACCTGTGGGCAAAACCAATACTGGTGCCATAGTTAGAGTTGCCTTGAGCCTCTGAAAGATCGCCTCACACTCGCCCGACCCTCTGAACTGGGCACCCTTCTGGGTCAACCTGGCCATCGGGGCTGCAATACATGTGAACCCCTCCATGAACCGACGATAATAGCCTACTAATCCCAAGAAACTCGAAATCTCTGTAGCTGATGCTGGTCTAGGACAATTCTTGATTGCCTCAATTTTCTTCGAGTCAACCTGAATACCCTCTGCTGACACAACATGACCCAGGAATGCAACTGAACTCAATTAAGAACTCACACTTCAAAAACATTGCATATAGCTTACTGTCCTTCAGAGTCTGAAGAACCACTCTTAGATGCTGCTCGTGCTCCTCCTGGCTGCGGGAGTATATCAATATATCATCAATGAAGAATATCACGAATTAGTCCAAATAAGTCCTGAAAACTCGGTTTATCAAATCCATAAAAGTCGCTGGGGCATTTGTCAACCCAAACAACATGACGAGAAACTTGTAATGCATGTACCGAGTGTGGAAAGCTGTCTTAGGGACACCGGATGCCCTAATCCTCAACTGATGGTAGCCATATCTCAAATCTATCTTTGAAAATACCTTAGCACCCCAAAGCTGATCGAACAAATCATCAATCCTCGCCAGTGGATACTTATTCTTCATTGTAACCTGTCAATTACCAGTAATCAATGCACATCCTCATCGAACCATCCTTTTTCTTCACAAATAATACATGAGCACCCCAAGGAGAAACACTGGGTCTAATGAAACCCTTCCCAAGCAAATCCTGCAACTGTTCCTTCAACTCGTTCAACTCTAGCGAGACCATGCGATACAGCGGACTAGAAATGGACTGGGTGCCCGAAGCTAGACCAATGCAGAAATCAATGTCCCTGTTGGATGGCATCCCTGGCAGGTCTCAAGGAAAACCCTCACGAAACTCACGAACCACGGGCACCAAATCAATAGAGGGAACCTCATTACTGGAATCACGCACATAAGCCAAATAGGACAAGCACCCCTTCTCGACCATACGATGAGCCTTCACGTACGAAATAACACTGCGGATGGAATGACCAGGAGTTCTTTTCCACTCCAAACGAGGCAAATCTGGCTAGGCTAAGGTCACCGTCTTGGCATGGCAATCCAAGATAGCATGATATGGGGATAACCAGTCCATCCCCAATATAACATCAAAGTTGACCGTACCTAAAAGCAACAAATCAACACGGGTCTCAAGACCCCCAATCACAACAACACAAGAACAATGGACTCGATCGACCATGATAGAATCACCCACTGATGTAGATACATAAACAAGAATACTCAGTGGATCACTAGGCATGACCAAATAGGGTGAAAAAAGAAGAGGACACATACGAATATGTAGACCCTGGATCAAATAGCACTGAAGCATCTCTGCCACAAACCCGAATAGTACTTGTAATGACTGCATCTGAAGACTCAGCCTTTGGCCTGGCTGGAAGAGCATAACATCGGGGCTGGGCCCCACGTCTCTGGGACGGCCAAATGCTGGCTGGCCTCTACCTCTGGCGGCCTCAGCTCCACCTCTATGACCTCTACCTCCACCTATAGCACCTCTACCCCCACCTCTAACTGGCTGGGCAGGCTGTGGAATACCTGGTACCTGTACCATGGCACCCCAAACCACCGCAAGTATAACAAGGCCTCTGCTGACGTGACTGCTGACTCTGGAACTGACCCTGTCGAACATGTAACCACCTTGGAAATTCTGAAGTGATGGTGCACCGATAGGTGCTAGTGGCGCACTTTAAGACTGCTGATCGGAATAGTGCATCTGATAACCACAACCACCTGAAGTACCATGGGAAACCTGGAGAGCTGGCTGAAAATGTCTGGAAGGATGACCTCTGCCTGAAGAATCGCTGCCTCCAGATGAGGCTCCACTGAAACGGCTGAAATGACGGGGCCTCTTGTCAGCCCCCTGACCACCACCATGTGACATAATCATCTCAATCCTCTTGGACACATTGGCTGCATCCTGAAATTATATATCGGTACCTGACTCTCTAGCCATCTGAACTCTGATAGGTCGGGCCAATCCCTCGATGAACCTCCGAACCTTCTCCCGATCAGTAGGAGGTATCATAAGAGCATGTCGGGCTAGAATGATGAACCTGGTCTCATACTGAGTGACTGACATAGATCCCTGTTGGAGACGCTCAAACTGCCTCCGAAGGTCCTCTCTCTGGGTAATGGGAAGGAACTTCCCAAAAAAAACCTTTCAGAACCTAGTCCAACTCAAGGGTGTAGATCCAGGTGGTCTGGCTAAGCAACAGTCTCTCCACCAATTCTTGGTTGTGCCAGATAACCGAAAAGTAGCGAAGTCAACTCCGTTGGACTCCACTATGACCATTTTCCGAAGGACCTCATGGCAGTTGTCCAAATAATCCTGGGGGTCCTCTGATGGCGAACCAGTAAAAGTAGCAGTGAATAACTTAGTGAACCTGTCTCATCTCCACAAAGCACCTGCTGACATAGCTGCTCCCTCTGCTACCGGTCACTGCAATACCCAGCTGAGCTACTCCGGCTGGCTGAGGTACCGGAGTCTGAAACTGTGGAGCTAGCTGCTCTGGCACGCGGGCGGCAGGAGTTTGGGAACCTCCCCCAACCTGAGATACGGCTGGTGCTATAGGAAGAAGATCCGCCTCTGCTACACTCTCTATTAGTCTGAATAGACGAACAAGGGCATCCTGAAGCACTGGGGTAGCTATGAACCCCTCTAGGACCTGAGCTGGTCCAACTGGGACTGCCAGAACTGGGACCTCCTCGTCAGACTCGACCAGAGGGTCCTCCATTGGGGTTGTTGCGCCGGGCTCAGCCTCTAGCACGGCCTCGTCCTCGACCACGACCCCCAGTAGGAGCTGTAGCAAGAGTGTCAAGCTGCTTAGCGGAACCAAGGGAAGCACGCGTCCTCGCCATCTACGAGAGAATAGGATAGAAACTCAATCAGTATTCAGAATACATAGCGCACGACAGAGAAGAAAATAAATATGGAGTCATCCTAACTTCGCAGCCTCTAGGGATAAATACAGACGTCTCTGTACCAACCCCTCAGACTCTACCAAGTTGTCTGTGAGTTGTGAGACCTATGTAACCTAGTGCTCTGATACCATCTTGTCACGCCCCAAAATCCCACCATCGGGTCGTGATGGCGTCTAACGTTGAACCCGTTAGACAAGCCAACGTACATAGATAAACTAGCATAATAATCTCAATTTCACAAAATAAGCTAAAATAATTTGAAATTAATCAGCGGAATAAATACGGTCTCAAAACTAAATAAGGACATCAAAATACAACAACGCATAAACTTTCCAAAAACCTAGAGTCATAAGCTCTCGAACTGTCTACAGGAGTGCTAAATACAAGTTTGAAAGGACATACATGTCTACCTCTGAAACTAGAAGAAAACATAACACAAAATCGAAGAAAATGGGGATGGAAGAGACGCCAAGGCACACGAACGCCAGCGGGTATACCTTGAAGCCTCTATGATAAGCTGGAAGATACTCCCACTAATGATGTCCTCCAGGTTCGGCTGCGTAATATGCACAACATAAAGAAATGCAGGTGTAGCATCAGTACAACCGACCCAATGTACTGAGTAAGTGCCGAGCCTAACGTCGGCGAAGTAGTGACGAGGCTAAGACACGACAACAAAATGTACATGTGCAGTTTAGTAATATAGCAGAAACTAAACAAGAATACAATTACGGGGAGAACATGCTGGGGGTGAGAGATAGAAAATACTGAAATGACAGAAACGAAAATAACAGTCTCAAATATATGAAAATAATCACGGAAAATGACAACACAGATTAAATAGTGAAAGATGCGGCACGTCATGTCCCATCGTGCATAATAACAATGTAAAACATGGCACGAAATGTCCCCTCGTGCATAATCAATATAAACACGGCACGGAATGTCCCCTCGTGCATAATCAATGTAAAACATGGCACAGAATGTCCCCTCGTGCATAATAACAATATAAACATGGCACGGAATGTCCCCTCGTGCATAATAACAATATAAACATGGCATAGAATGTCCCCTCGTGCATAATAACAATATAAACATGACACGGAATGTCCCCCCGTGCATAATTAATGTAAAACATGGCACAGAATGTCCCCTCGTGCATAATAACAATATAAACATGGCACGGAATGTCCCCTCGTGCATAATAACAATATAAACATGGCACGGAATGTCCCCTTGTGCATAATAACAATATGAACATGGCACGGACTATCCCCTCATGCATAATTAATGTAAAACATGGCACGAAATGTCCCATCGTTCATAATAACAATATGAACATGGCACGGAATGTCCCCTCGTGCCTAATCAATGTAAAACATGGCGTGGAATGTCCCCTCGTGCATAATAGCAATATAAACATGGCATGGAATGTCACCTCGTTCATAATAACAATATAAACATGGCACGACATCACCTTTCGTGCTTTAGCACTCTTCCTTACCCAAACATCAATCACAAACAAGGGCAATGAAATAAACAGAGTAAAAATAGAAATCCCAGCAAGGGAACATCAGTTAAACAATCAAATCCCGGCAAGGGAACATCAATTAAACAATTAAATCCCGGCAAGGGAACCACAGAATAATGACCCTGCAAGGGTATATTTCAACAACTCTTTCTCTTTCTTTCACTTTCACTTCCATGATTTATTCTATTACTTGAGCCAATGCTCCAAATAATGTAATTATCTCATATATCTTCATTATGCGTTTTCAAATTTTGAGCCAATGCTCCAAAGATGTTTAAAGATTTAAATTTCCTTCACATGCCCATTTACATCATATAGAGATCATAAATTAAGCATAGAAATTACAATAAAACCGGAATATTCACAATATAGGGACTCAAGGTCATGCTAGACACCAATGTATAGATACTCGCACCATGCCTATACATTGTATTTGACAATTAGCAAATAGCAAACAATACTCAACTCCTATTCCCTCAAGCTAAGGTTAGGCCAAACACTTACCTCGGGTCCAAAGTGTAGCAATCAACCCTCTAACACCGCCTTTCCTTTAGAATTCAGCTTGGGAATGTTATTATCTAGACATAAGCGACTCAAGTATATCAATAAGGATTCAATGATTCAATTACATGGCCTAATTATCCATTTCCTAGCATTCTTCCAAAATTATCAAAATTTGACCCCGGGCTCGCTTGGTCCAAACATAAGGCTCGGACCAAAACCATGTCACCCATTCATCCACGAGCCCGAGTATATAATTTGTTATCAAATTCGACCCCAAAACGAGGTCTTAATCAAGAAAATTCAAAAGGGCCTCACTTTACCCAAATTCCAGATTTTCTACTCTAATTTGCATGTTTTAGGCTTAGGAATTCATAATTATAGATGAAAAATGAAGGAAATGAGTTAAAATTTACTAACCCAAGATGTTTTGGTAAAGGATGGATTCAATGGATACCTAAGGGCTTCGGAGAAGAAGAAGTTCGTTATTTTCTAAGTGAATCCCGTAGCTACTGGTTCTGGAAATATTTATATACCACTGGGCAAAATTGCACATCGTGATCGCGGGAATGGGTTTGCGATCGCAGAGAGTAGACTGGACAGACCATCGCGATCGCGGAAGGGAGGACGCGATCGCGAAGAGTAACAAAAACTGGGGTGTAGAAGTTGACTTACACGAACGCGTGGGACATCACGCGAACACGATGAAGGAGGCCTGTAAAGCTACGCGATCGCGGTCAACTGTATGCGAATACGAAGAGGAAAAGAGGTATGGGACGCGAACGCGATGAAGGAAAACTTAAAGCTTCGCGAACGCGGAAGAGGTTTCGCAATCGCGAAGAACAAAAGGGACCTGCAATAGCTGAAGCAAAAACCAGCAATTTTCCTAAGTTCAAAATCACTCTGAGACCCCTCCAAAAAACTCCCCAGCCCTCGGAGCTCCTAACAAATCACATGGACTGACTCAACAACATCCGACGAACTTAACCGTGCGATCAAATCTCCCATATAACATCATATACATCGAATTAAACCTCAAAATCCATGAATCCTATCAAATTTCATAAAACATCAAACTTCCCATTTCAAGTCCGAAACACGTCTAACGAATTCCGTTTTCAACCAAACTTTACAAAAAGCGCCTAAATCATATATAAGACCTGTACCGAGCGCCAGAAACAAAATACAGGCACGATACCATCACTTTCTTATCAGAAAAAAATTTTACTCAAAAACTTATTTCTCGGTGTTGGGACCTCGGAATTTGATTCCGGACATACGGCCAAGTCCCATATTTTCCTACGGACCCTCCGGGACAGTCAATTCACGGGGCCGGGTCCGTTGTCCAAAAATGTTGACCGTAGTCAAATTTATTCATTTTAATATCAAATCTTAGTATTTTTCACAGAATTTCATATTTAAGTTGTCCGGCTACGCGCCCGGGCTGCGCACGCAAATCGAGGAAACTACAAATCAGGTTTCTAAGGCCTTGTAAGTACGGAATAGGTAATAAAATAGGTGATGACCCTTTGGGTCGTCACACATGTCATGTTTTGGAATAGGTTGGTATAATTGGACGGAGTCCCGGGGGTCTCGGGTGGATTCCGGGTGGTTAAAGGATCAAAGTTGAAGTTGGAAGAAGGGTTGAACTGCTGTCATCTGGTGCAACCGCACCTGCAAGGCTTGGACCGCAGGTGCGGCTTGGGACTTGCAGGTACGGGTTTGGGCTTGGCATGGTTGGGAACCGCATGTGCGATGGATTGTAAGGACCTGTACAATTTATTGTTTAAAATAATACCCGAATAAGTCCCGAAGTTGTTATAACTGTAGAAATTCTCAAAACAGATATATTTTTCAGTAAAAAGTAACCCGAAATTCAAAAGATGAGTTTTTCCAAAAATTTGGGTGTTATACGACGCACTATGCGATCACATAACGTGTATGCGGACCGCATGATGGTCGCATACATGGGTAGAGATACATGGGCACAATCCCTACCCAATTTGAGGACAACTATGCGGTCCAAAATGCGACCGTATGTTGGTTCTGCGGACCGCATTGTTGTCGCATTCTTGCCCATTGATTTTGGTGAGGGAGGTTATGCGACGCACTATGCGATCGCATAACGTGCATGCGGACCGCATATACCTACACAATGTCTTTTGAATGTTGGCCCATCTTGAGGGCCATTCTGTGGTCGATTATGCGGACCGCATGTCAGGAATGCGACCACATTCCTGACCACATTCCTGTGTCAGACCCCTATTTTTGTAATTTTACAACCCGACCCCAGTTCATTAAAACCCCCCTCCCCTTCATTTTTAACTGATTTCTGAGCAAAATAGATAGAAGGAAGAGAGGGACTCTTGAGAGAGAAAGTTCTTCTTCATCAAAAAAAAAATTGATTCTTCAAAGTCGATCAAGCCCGAAATCAATCGAGTTAGTGTTATCTTCTTCACTCAAAGAGGTAAGTCTTCACCCCATTTTTCCCCAAAGTTCTCATATTTTAATTAAGAATAAAACACATAGGATGGTTCTTGAAAATGGAGGTCAAACCCATGCATGCATGTGAGTAAAACTTCTTAATCTAGTAAAAAGGGAAGTGGGTTGGGGTAAAAATTCACAAAGAAGGGGTGGTAATCTAATGGGGTCGCCTAGAATTCGATAAAATGCTTAAAAGAGTTCGAATTGTATGCATGATTTCCAATTCTGAGTTGAATATGTTTAATTGTGAACTAGATTGACGGTACTAGTCGGTTCGGTGATTTATAGGTAAAAGTTAAAAAGGAATTTCGACCCCAGGTATGTATGACTAATTTTAACCTTTGTAGAATCCTCTTGTTGGGTCCGAGCCTACGGTATGTGTACCTTGTTTGAAAATATGTGAATTGATTGTTCAAACGTGTTGAGATGTAAGATTCTATTCTCTGATTGTCCTAGTTGTTTGCCATACTACCGTGCTATATGAGATTGTGAAAAGTGTTTTGATGTGCCTATCTTATTATGTGAAAAGCTCGTAAATGCTCGAGGGTATCGATAAGAAATTATGCGTTAATGAATGAACGAATGTTAATGTTCCCAAGCGTGGGAATGTATATAATGGCTAAAAACCGTGCGTGGAAAGTAATGAAAAGGGTATTGTGAAATGATGTGAATGAGTTGAATGATTATGGAAACACCGCGCACATGAATTACTACTTGGTGAGAGTCAATGAGCCTTGAGCTCAAATGGTGAATTGTTGATATGAACTTGTGTTCCTTGAAATGAAGAATCTTGTGATTTAATTGTTTGTGGTTGTTGTTATGAAATATGATTCTCAGGTGGGACCGGGTTGCGCGCCGCAACACGAAGTAATAAGGATGATGGGTTGTGTTAATAAGGGTGGCCGAGGTAACAACGGTGCTCGGGGTAATAAGGATGGAATGTGATCATTATCACTATTGAAATGAAAATCTATGAAACTCTTGAATATGGTGATGTTGAAAGGGGAAAAGGAGAGATTGTGAAACTTGTTGATTTTTGTTTCCACGTGCATTGATTGATTGGTTCTATTACTGTCTCTTATTTATGTATTGTTTGATTGTACTTGGGATAAAGTTTGTTCATATATACTAGTAGTATTCCACAGTACTAACGTCTTTTTTGCCGGAGGCGCTACATTTTCTTATATGAATGTAGGTGGTTCTACAGCAGGTAATTCAGTCCACCGGCAATAGTGCCTCATCTCCACTCCTTAGTTGAATTGGTGAGCCCCACTTCCTCTAGGGGCCATGTGTAGTTCATGTCACCTTCTTTTGGGTCTATTTTGTATTGTAAGTATAGCTGGAGCCTTGTTTCCGACAAGTATTGTATGAAATCCTTTCACACGTAGAGGCTCCATAGACATAATATGGGTATTGTACATATGTATTTTGGGTAGTGACAATCGGGGTCCACGTGGTAGAAGTATGTATGTTGTATGTATCTTGCAAGTACTTAGTACCATATGATGTTAATGGTAAGAGGCAAACATGAATTTAACTGGAGTTTTATGTTAAGTCTCAAATTTCTAATTCACATGAATAAGGTATATTGGAATCACGGGGTAACGCGTGGGATAGGTGAGGAAAATCCAGGTCACTTGACTAGGGCCACCAGGTTGAGCGCCGATTGTGTCCCTCAATTTTGGGGCGTGACAAACTTGTTTCGCACCTGCAAAGTCGCAGGTGCAGGAAGTAGGGCACAAGTGACATTTGGCTGGAGATGAGGGAAACAGCAGGTGCGGGTGATTTTCTCGCACCTGCGGGATCGCAGGAGCGGATGAAGTACCGCAGGTGCGGAAAATGGGCCTGGGCAGATTGTTTTAAGTGAGAATTTGGTGCATTGTCTTCATTTTATTCATGGATTAGGCGATTTTGGAGAGCTTTCAAAGGAGATTTCACCAAGCATCAAGAGGTAAGTAAATTCCTCCTATTTTTAAATTTAATGCAAGATTATTACATAGATTTGGTAGTAGAAATTGAGGAAAATTTGGGAAATATTGAAGAAACCTAGAATTATGGGAATTCAAATCCTAGCCATGAATTGAGCATGCATATTAGAGTAAATTTTATATTTGAGTTAGTAACGCTATGGGCCCGAGGGAATTTTAGTCATTTCACTAAGCGGAGTTAGGAAATTATATGATTTGGAATTGCTGCAAATATTAGAGAATATTTTCATTGGTTTTTCGTTGTTTGGATAGTTTCAGAGCGTTGTGCGATGTTTGGGGTCATCGGAAGGGCTTGGAGGTCGTTTAAGGAATTTCGGAGCAAGGTAATTATCCTTTCTAACTTTGTAAGGGGGAATTTCTCCCCTAGGTGAATTAATTTAGTATATGCTATTATCTTCGGGGGCTACGTATGAACGAGGTGACGGGAGTCCGTGCGTAGCTACTATTATGCCATGTCCGGGTAGCCTAGGAACCACTAGCATGCTTCATGTGTGTACCGTAACCCTGCATGTGTTATTAAATTGTTGATATGACCAAAACGTAATTGGGTGTTTAAAAGAAAACTAGAGCTCATAGTACACCTGATGGATTCCTCATATAACCTTCTCAGTTAAATAGATAATATATGCTCCATTGTGCCTACGCACGCAGCGTCATAAAAGTTTACCTATGTGGTGTCAACTTCCATGAAAAGCATCCCGGAATTGCAATCCTTCTCGAGCCACTCTTCTTCTCACTAGGTGTATATGGCTTCTATGGTTTGAATAGTCACTCTACTCTAGCGAATATCATCATGAAACCTTCTCACTGTCTAGTAGCATAAGAGCTTGCCTTAACACCTATCATATGAGTACGTGTCCTCCTATGATTTACTATAACACTGACTTTCTCATTAGGACCCTTGATAGGCTCTACGTCAAGACTAAATGTACCTTTGGGGGATATCATAGCACAATGCCTACTTCTTATCTTATCTTGTCATTCATTAGCATCTGGGTACACCTCGAGTTAAGGTCTATGGAGAACTTATTAAGAACATCTGCAAACCATCCAAGATTATTCTATACTGTCCCATTGGGTTCTGTTGACTTTGCACTCTGGCTTCTAGAATCATTGGTTTCGTCATTGCCATGTGAGGAGAGTTTTGCTATCCTTGGCATTCCACCTCCCTGGTTGGATAGGAGTTTTAGTTGTCTTTCTCCCCGGAGCATCATGTTAACCACTAGAACCCCTCTAACTAATACATGATTTCATCCCCATAGTAAGATGTCCTAGCTATATGGTTTTACTCGTAGAAGGTTGAGATTAGATGATTCCAGGTTTCTGCACATACCATAAGAATTCTAATTCAGAAGACAAGTTGTCATATCTTTAGTTACCTCATATCATGTCAATCATCGGGAAGGGTTAAGTTGTTTGGATGATGATATTCTCATAGGTGTTTGACTTCCATTTCACCCTCATGCACACGTGGCCTAGATCCCTTGTGTCAGTTAATGTTAGGAGTGTAATTCAACTTCATGTGATTCTTTTGAAGTCTCTATCACAACCATGTTGCGAGAATCTTACCATTCTGAGCTAAACTTATTGTCCTTACACTCAAGGAGACAACCGGTTTGACGTACTTGACCGCTCCTCCATAGAGCTTACTATCGCCGGGCAGGACTTGTGTAGAGAGAATCAATTGTTACTATCCCATGCATAACTTGTAGCCTCCTAAGGATAACTAATGTTTGCATCTTCATCCTCCTGATCATGCCTTTCGTGTGTCTCATGTCTAGGATGACCCACTTCTTTTAGATCTCAGGATCACATACATGGTTCCCACCTTACCAATGTGTGCTAGTTACCTTTATGCTTCATTTGTCTAATAATTAATGTCGTCACAATGGTTAACGGCGTTAGCATTGTTAGTAATAATATTTGTGTCTCTTAGCATATAACCTCATGAAAGACTTTGCTTAGAACATTAATGGATTCCTGAGTAATTCCAACCCAATCTTGAACTTTGTTGTACCTCATTGTATTAGATCTATTTGGTATTGAAGGTTCAAATGTGTCAAAGAGGAAGCATCACCCTGTCAATCACACATATTCCATAAGTAATTTTATGGTCGATATATGATAGCACATCCTAGAGAAATCGTTAAAGGTCACCACAGGTTTAGTTTGGGTGTTCGCGTAGAGATTTAGAATTTAGGAGGGTGAACAGGTTATTCTCAATATTTTTCCCCTAGGGATGTTATGTGAATTGATAATGGACGGTTACATAAGTGCATTTCCCACCAGGTTGTAGTAGGAGTATGATGTTTCCCCATAGCATTTCCTCATATATTTTGTGTTTTCATATGTCTAAGTCTAAGAAGGTAGTTGGAGATCCTTTGTGTGTCATCCCGGTGGAAGTTATTGAAGGGAAATTTAATAGATAGTTAGCTTATGTGAGGTATCTAGATGTCATCCTTGTTAGATAAGTTCAGGGGTTGGGATTTTTTCCGTGAATGTGTTATGGCGAAGCTTGTAAGTCGAGCAAGCCACATAGGAAGCGGAGAATAAAATGAAAAAGAAATACCCCCATTTGTTTGGATAAGTCAGGTAGTCGTTAATGAAGTTGATTACCTCTAAATAATTGCATTACATGCCATATTGTGCAGAGCCACCCCACTCCCCTAATCCCCCATTGTCTTATGAATCCTTAATTTGTACTACATTTGTGTGTTGTTGTGTTAACTGAATTATGTAGAATTTATTGAAGTAACTAAATTTTGTAGAATTCACTGAAATGTGTTTCGGGGGCTCTCTGGCAGGGGGATAGGCCTATTTACAAAGGAAACTCTGGAAAAAAAATTGGGAGTTGGTTAAATTTTGTGGTTGGCATATAGTATATTCAAAACATAGTGAATCCTTGGTCCTCATTCTGGGACGAATGATACAAAGCGGGGAAGAATGTAGGGCCCCAAAAAAAAATAAAAAATAAATAACTTCACTATGTAATTTAAGGTTTTGTGGTGTCAAGGTAGGTAATACATTGTACTTCCAGAGTTTTGGGATTGAAAGATGCACTAAGGAGTTGAAATTTTTCGTCGCAGCTAGACCAGGATTTAGGTAGATAAAGCCAGGCCAGACCAGGCTTTAGGTAGATAAACCCTGGATAAAGCCAAGCCAGACCTCGCGTTAGGGAGATAAAGCCCGGGTACAGCCAGGCCAGACCAGGCTTTAGAGAGATAAGCCTGGATAAAGCCAGGTCCGAAATGTTGGACTATCCATTTTTCTATCTTTATAACCCAACCCCAAACCCATATAAAACCCATTCCCCCTCATTTTTAACGACTATTTAATAATATAGAGAGAAGCAAGAGTGAGCTCTAGAGAGAGAAAGTCCCAAACTTTATCAAATTGATCCTCCTTCATCCCTCAAGCTTGGAACTAATCAAGTAGGACACAAATTTCTTCACCAGAAGAGGTAAGCTTCCACCCCATTACCCTTAATTCTCATATTCTAGTTGAAATAAAACACACATAGGTTAGTTCTTGGAGATGGGTTAAGAGTCTTGCATGCATGTCTCAAATCTGCCATAATCTAGTAAAAGATAGTAGATTAGAGTAATTCTTCACTAAAAAGGGATCATGCAATATAAGGGAACACATAGTGTTTGATAGAAATCTCAAATGAGTTCAAGACATATTCGTGATTCCTAATTATAAGTTTAAATGTGCCGCATTGTGAATTAGATTGAAGGTGCTAGAAGGTCCGGTGATTTGAGATAGAAATTAAGGAAAAATCCTGATTCGAGGTATGTATGGCTAACTTTAACCTTTGTAGAATCCTCTTGTTGGGTCCGAGCATATGGAACGTGTACCTTGTTTGGAAATATGTGAATTGATTGTTTAAATGTGTTGAGACGTAAGATTTTATTCTTTGATTGTCCTAGTCGATTGTCATACTACCGCGCTATATGAGGTTTTGAAAAGTGTTTTGATGTGCCTGTCTTATTATGTACAAATCTCATAAATGCTCGAGGGTATCGATATGAAAGTATGTGTTAATGAATGAAAAATTGTAGATGTGCCCAAGTGTGGGAATGTATATAATGGATAAAAGTCGTGCGTGGAATGTAATGAAAAGGGTATGGGGAAATGATGTAAATGAGTTGAACGATTATGGCATCACCGTGTAAATCAATTACTGCTTGGTGAGAATTATGGTGCCTTGGGCCCAAATAAATAAATTGTTGATATAAACTTGTGTTGCTTGAAATGATGATTCTTGTGATGTAATTGTTTGTGGTTGTCATTGTGAATTTAAATTGTCAGGCGGGGTCCGGTTGCGTGCCGCAACATGAAGTAATAAGGATGATGGGTTGTGGTGATAAAGGTTGCTGAGGTAATAAGGGTGGTCGAGGTAATAAGGATGGAATGTGATCATTATCACTATTGAAATGAAAATTTATGAAATTCTCTATGAATATGGTGTTGTTGGAAAGGAAAAGGGGGAATATGTTGAGCTTGTGATTTTGATTGTTTCTGTTTCTATGAAATGCTTGCTGATTATATTACTGTCTCTTATATGTGCATTGCGGATCTTACTTAGAGTAAAAGTTTGTTCATACATACCAGTACAATTAAAATGTACTGACGTCCCTTTTGTCGGGGGAACTACATTCTTATGATGATTGTAGGTGGTTCCATAGTAGGTAATTCAGCCCGCTGACCGTACTGCCTCCTCTCCATTCCGTCAGCTGCATTGGTGAGACCCACTTCCTCTCGGGGCCAGGTGTGGTTCATGCCACCTCCTTTTGAGCTTATTGTGTATTGTAAGGTATAGTCGGGGCCTTGTTGCCGGCAGGTAATGTTATGTTCTAGTATTCGTAGAGGCTCCGTAGACACAATGAGGGTAATGTACTTGTGTCTTTTGGGTAGTAAGCGTACGATTCAGAATCGTGATCCACGTTGTAAATGTTGTATGTATTTTGTAAGTATTTGGTATCATATGTTGGAAATGACAAAAAGTAGAAATGAATTCATGTTGTAAGTTTATGCTTAAGTTATAAATGGATATTTCACATGAATAATGTATATTGAAATCACGGGGTAACGCATGGGATATGAAAGGCAAATAAGGTTCGCTTGACCGGGTTCATTCGGTTAGGCGCTGGTCTCGTCCCTCATTTTTGAAATGTGACAGTTATATAATNCCCCCCCCCCCCAACATGACTAAGCACTAAACGACTCAAGGTGTCACACTTTTAAAGAAATGTGACACCAAGCATTAATTTAAGGGAGCCACTTAAATTTAAAATTTAATTTCCTAACTCAATTCATTTTTCTAATCTCTTAGAACGATTCTGCCAAGAACATTACAATATAATCACATTCTAATCCAAGGAGCATAGGAACGTGAATTTATTTTCCAAACAGCAACACTTCATCTTTGGAATACAACACTTCATATCAGAACGTTAGAAATTCCAACAAGAATTATTAGCAAATTAGGAACGTGAGCTTTTGCGATTCTAAGGGAGTAGAGTGCAACCTTTTCCAAGCATATTATACGGGTTTTTTCCCTACTCCAGGTACGTTAAGGCTAAGCTCTTCCTTCATTATTTTCATGATCTCATAATTACATGAGTTTTATGACGAGGCATAAAGAAAAATTCATATCCCGGAATTTACGGATATTTTCCTAGTTCTGTAAGTTGCAATATTATCTTTATCAGGACTTCATATTAATTTGAGTATTTCCTTTTTCCAGTCAAGAGAGCAGAGAGTCTATATACATATATAGTATTACAATATTTTCATTACCATCGATCTATAATCGATGGACAGGTCCCTATTTGGCAACCTCTTATCAGATGGTAAGTTATATACCGAGCCTACTGTGACTGAGCCCTACGAGTGAGCTTAGTACGACAAAGCAGTTATATATATATATATATATATATATATATATATATATATATATATATATATATATATATATATATATATATATATATATATATATATATATATACCGAGCTTTATAAGGTTGGACAGCTATTTTACTTAATATATTGAGAGAGTAGAGTCAGTATCAGCACGTGAGCATATCTTCAGATTATCTTTGACCCTGAATTGCTTTTAGTTATTATATTATCAGTTCAGTTTCATCTTTCAGTATATTGCCTTAAATACTCGGTACATTATTTTGTACTGACATCCCTTTCTGGGGCCGCTGCATTTCATACGTGCAGGTTCAGACAGATAGACGGGTAGACCTCCTCAATAGTTGTTGCCCGAGTTCAGCTTTATCGGTAAGCTCCCCGTCCTTCGGAGTTGCTGGGTTTAGAAGTGTTGCGTACATTTTGTGTATATTATGTAGATAGGTTATGTGTGGTCGGGGCTCTATTCCGATCATAGTATATCTATCAGTAGAGGCTTGTAGACATATCATGTCAGTTAGTGGAGTATGTTTCGCTTATAGGCCCTGGACATACATTTTGTTTGCTTGTCTGTTATAGCAGTTATGACGGACTTGCTGGCCCAGTTTTTTCGTTTGACATTTAGTCAGTGTTAGTCTCTATTCAGTTTTATATTTTTCTTCGCAAATTGTCTTACAATATGGCCGCTGGCGAAAGTAAGATATTATATGTCCAGAATTGTTGATTTGTAAGTTGGTACGCAAGGATAAATGAGGCACGGGGTGCCGGTCTTGCCCCCAGGCTTGGGGCGTGACGAAGTGGTATCAGAGCACGACATTCAAGGATGGATGTAGACCCATTGGGCAGGGATAATCATTCCGGTCCTGGGAGAAGTGGCGGCCATTCTCAAGAAGCAAAAAGACTGCGAACAACCGAACCCTTGGGACATTCTTCAACCCCAGGATGTGATGAGTCGACATCGAGGTGCCAAACGACTCCGTCAGTAAGAGCTCTTGGGATTCATCAGCCTATTATCCCCGGCGTACTTCTCTCCAATAATAGGACTTAACGGCTATAGCTATGCGAGCCTGCCATGATGCTCCTTGGTTACAAAATTACTAGTTAGAAACTTGCCTCCACCTATTTGTGGAATGAGGGGGAGGGGGATTCCTTGATATTAAGGTGTCAAGGCGGTCGAATAAGGACACAGGTGGAAGCAACCGATGCTTCCTACACGCCTAGAGTGCAACCTGCCTGCTGAAGACCGTAACGTAAGTAGTAGACAACCGACTTTCTTAATAGATAGAAGTTTGGGACATAGTAAACCTCTGGTTTCCGCGGTGAGTGCTAAGTAGTTCAGAGACATCAGAGGAAGACCATCATCTCTATTTGGCCATCATTGTAGAAGTTGTTCCTAGGAAAGATTATGGGTCTCGGGATCCAACCAATTAATCCCCAAGTCGGGGAAGCTTAAGCAGAAATGAAAGAGGATGGTGAGGGAAGCCACTAAATTGAGGGCTTCGACATTTCGGGAATAGGCCTGATTCTATCTCTTTTTGTTACGTTATGGAGGCGTGCAAAGGTTTCCTCGGGCCGGACGAAGATTGGCCCTTGAGTGCACGCATGACAAGGGGTGTGGGGACGACCAGGCCACCACTTTTACCAGATATGGGTCCGGAGGACCCAAGAGCTTGCCACTAGAACCCAACCCTTAAGAGTCTAAGGTCCATCCTATAGCGCTATCCGTCGTTAACAAATGCAGTTTTAATTTTTTCCAATCTTGTACCTTAGTACACTGAACATCAACCCAATCTCAACAAAAGTTCTGTCCTAGGGAGTCTACAAGCCGTGTCTAGTAGGGTCTTGGTTATAGATGTGTAGTGCACCACATTGTATAAGCAGGGGACTATAGGGCCTTTAGGAGTTGGTTACACTTCTTTCAAATCTAAATCATGATGTAGAACCGAGTTATAGGAAATTTCAGTTAAAGTTATGTGTTGGCATATGCATGAACATATGAAAATAACTAGGAAGGCTACGGCTAGCTAGAGGAGAGAGACAAAGGTAGGTAATGGGACTAGCAGGGTGCCCCCAGTAGATGGGGCAGAATCGGAGGCCCATGGAGAGACCCCTACTCAGCCTTTACTGGCTCCTCCGCAACCTAAGGAGATTCCTAGGGAGAAAGCACATCCAGCTCCCCCTTCGCTTCCATCAGATCAGGAATTAAGGAGTGTAGTGCATTTGTTGGCACAGTTGGTAGCTACCCAACAACAGGTTAGGGCATCCGCTAGTGTAGGACCTTATGAGGGATTTGGGAGTTCAAGGGTCTGACAGTTTATTGCTTTGAGTCTCCCAGAGTTCATGGGGACATATCAGAGGGAGGACCCGAAGGATTTCATAGATCAGCTTCATTGGATCTTTTGGGTTATGAATGCCATAGAGAAAGAGGCAGTTGAGTTAGCAACTTTTTTTACTCCAAGATATATCCATCTTTTAGTACGAGGGATAGGAAAGGTCAAGGGAACATGGTGCACCTCCTGCTATTTGGGAGAATTTTTCAGATGCCTTCCTTGACCACTACTTACCTGGAGAGATCTGACAGGCCCGAGTCAATAAGTTTCTAGCCCTCAAGCAGGGAAATATGAGTGTTCGAGAGTATAGTCTCTGTTTTGACTCATTGACCAGATATGCATCATCCATAGTTTCTAGTATGTGGGATAGAATCCACATGTTTATAGCAGGGTTAGCCTTATAGGATCGAGGCATGTGCCACTGCTGCATTACAGGATGGTATGGATATCTCCCAGATTCAAAACTTTTCCCAAAATATAGAAAGTGGTAGGCGTCGGCAACATGGTACGGAAAGGACTAACTTAGGGCAGCATAAGAGCATGAGATTTACCAGTTCTCAGGAGCAGTATCAGGGTAGTCATAGGCCCTAGTACATTGAACGGACACATAGGCATCTGCCACCTCAGCTATAGGGTTATAGGTATGACCATTACACTCAGTCAGGACCAGGTAAGAGCTCCCAGGCATCGGGTTTGCAGCGACAACGAGGTTCAAGGCAAACATGGCCATTTCCGCCGCAGTGTGCCATCTACGGTAGAGGACACTTGGACTAATGCCGAGCTGGTTTAGATGCTTGGTATACATTTGGACGTCCAGGCCATATGATGCGAGATTTCCCAAAAAGAGATTCTGTGGGTATGGGGCAACCGGCGATTTCAGCAACAAGTTCATCTATGCTCATGCATACTTCAGGGCGCGAGTCTTAGTCTTTGGCTAGTATAGGTTGAGGCAGAGGTAGATGTTTTTAATTTAGGTGGTAACCAGAATCGTAGCTATGTGTTAGCGGGTCGACAAAACTAGGAATACTCACCAGACATTGTGATAGGTATGTTAACCACTTGCTCTTACGATGCTTATAGCTTGATAGACCCAGGATCTACTTTATCGTGTATTACCCCATTTGTCGCGAGGAAGTTTGGTATATTGCCTGAAATACTAAGTGATCCTTTTGCGGTATCTACACCAGCTGGAGAATCGATTATTGCTAGGCGGGTTTACTGAGGTTGTACGGTATCAATTTGTGGTCGTCAGACCTCAGCCGACCTAATTGATTTGGAGATGCTGTATTTTGATGCTATCATGGGCATGGACTGGTTGGAAGCTTGCTATGCCACAGTTGATTGTCGAGCAAAGATAACTAGATTTCATTTTTTGGGTGAGCAAGTCCTTAAGTGGGTAGGCAATACAACGAAACCTAGAGGTAGGTTTATTTCCTATATTAAGGCGAGGAAAATGATTGCAAAAGGGTGCATTTATAATATTGTGCGAGTTAGAGATATAGATACTTAGATACATACAATTCAGTCTATTCCAGTAGTAAAAGAGTACACAGATGTATTTCCAGATGAACTACCAGGCATTCCCCCAGAGCGAGAGATTGATTTTGGTATCGATTTGCTTTCGGGAACTCAACCAATATCCGTCCCTCCGAATAGAATGGCACCTGCCGAATTGAAAGAGTTGAAGGAAAAGTTAAAAGATTTACTAGAGAAAGGTTTCATCAGGCCAGTACTTCACCTTGGGGTGCACCGACAGTGTTTGTGCGGAAGAAATATGGCTCGCTGAGGATGTGTGTTGATTATAGGCAACTGAACAAGGTAACTATTAAGAATAAGTATCCACTTCCAAGGATAGATGACTAATTTGATAACTTGCAGGAGCTAGATGATTTTCAAAGATAGATTTAAGGTCGGGGTACCACAAGGTTAGAGTTCGGGAGAGAGATATTCTCAAGACCGCTTTCAGGTCCCGATATGGCCACTTTGAGTTTCTTGTCATGTATCTCGGGTTGACGAATGCACCTGCCGTATTTATGGACTTGATGAACAACCTATTCTGGCCATATTAAGATTTCTTCGTGATAGTCTTTATTGATTATATTCTGGTTTATTCACGTTAAGAGGGTGAGCATGTGGACCACTTACGAACGGTACTCTAAACCCTCCGTGATAGTAAACTATATGCTATGTTTCCTAAATGTGAGCTCTGGCTGAAGTCTATAGCATTCTTAGGGCACGTTGTATCCGATGGAGGTATAGAGGTAGACACTCAGAAGATTGAGGCCGTGAAATCCTGGCCTAGACCTACCACTCCAACAGATGATCATATCTTTCTAGGCTTAACAGGATACTACTGAAGGTTCGTAGAGGGGTTTTCTTCTCTTTCGGCACCGTTAACGAAGTTGACGCGAAGAAGGAACTAATTTTCAGTGGACGGAGTCTTGCGAGCGGAGTTTCCAAGAGCTTAAACACAAGTTGACTTCAACGCCAGTTCTAGCACTTCCAGATGGTCCAGATGGTTATGCCATGTATTGTGATGCCTCAAGTGTCGGGTTAGGATGTGTCCTGATGCAACATGGGAAACTAATTGCGTATGCTTCAAGGAAGTTAATGAAGCATGAAAAGAATTATCCGACGCACAACCTTGAATTAGCTGCGATTTTCCATGCACTTAAGATATGGCGACATTATTTATATACGGTTCATGTTGATGTATTCACATATCACAAAAGCCTGCAAAACATCTTCAAGCAAAAAGAGTTGAATTTGCGACAAAGGTGATGGCTTGAGTTATTGAAATATTACGATGTTAACATTCTCTATCATCCAGGGAAATTTAATGTCGTAGAAGACGCCTTAAGTCGCTGATCTATGGGTAGCTTAGTAGATGGGGAAGCCGAAAAAAGACACTTAACTAGAGAGATTCATAAATTGGATTGTTTGGGGGTTCTATTAGTATACTCTGGAAATGGTGGAGTTGTACTCCAAAATACTACAAAATCATCTCTCATAGCTGAAGTAAAGGAAGGCTCACCAAAACTGCTGAGGAGATGAAAGGAAGGCACCACTATCGGCGGACCAAGCTACCTGCTACAGAACCACCTACATCCATATAAAAGATGTAGCGCCCCCGGCAAAAGGGACATTGGTACCATGGAATAGTACTAGTATGTATGAACAAGCTTTACTCTAATTAAAATCAAACAATACACAGATAGGGGACAGTAAAAGAAACCAAACAAGTAATGCACGGAGATACAAAAACACAAATGAGAGCTCCACACTTTCTTATTTCAATCGTTCTCCTATTGCAGCGTGCAACCCGATCCCACCTTACAATCACATTACACCCTTATTACTTTGGTTGCGACGTGCAACCCGATCCCATCGTATAATTCTGTTGCGTCATGCAACCCGATCCCACCGTACAATTCTGTTGCAGCGTGCGACCCGGTCCCACCTTATAATCACATTACACCCTTATTACTTCTTTTGCAGCGTGCAACCCGATCCCACCGTACAATTCTGTTACGGCGTGCAACCCTATCATACCTTACAATCATATTTGATAGCAAAAGCAACCAATCAATTCAATCACAAGGATTTTTATCATCAAGAATATACATTCGTAACAACCAAATAACCATGTGAAATCAAGGCCATAGTAATTTTTACCAAACAGTGAGTCATATACGACATATCATCAACATATATTTCAATTAGATAAATCCACATTTCCTTTCCATTACTTGCTACACAACATTTAGCACTTAGATACATTCAACAATTTGATTCGTTATCATTTCTTTTGTCTTGCAGCACATCCTCTTATACCAATATATTCAAGCTTTAACAAGTTTTGCACATGATAGAATAAGCACAAAGAATCACCTTTTCACAATCTCATATATCATGGTGGCATGAAAACCAACTAGGACAATCAGAGAACAGCATCTTACACCTCAACACATTAGAAAAATCAATTCACATATGCATAAGCCAGAAACTCATACCGAATGCTCGGACACCAACAATGTGACTCTAAAAATATTAAAGTTAGCCATACATACCTCGAGTCGAAATTCCCCTTTAATATCTATTCTAAACCCATCGGACCTTCTATTGCCTCCAATCTAATTTACAAGATGCCATGTTTAGACTTAGAAATAGAAATCATGAACTAATTTGGGTATTTTATCAAACACTATGTGATCCCTTTAATTAATTAATCCCTTTTTTAGTGGAAGGTTACTCTAACTTACATCCTTTTGCTAGATTAGGACAAATCTTGAACATGTGATGTTTAGCTTAAAGTGTATAGATTTCTATGTATATCGCCTCATATTTTACTTTTGTTTCATGAGTTTTAGATGTTAAATGTGATGATTTATATTAATTTGAAGTGTTTTTATGTTTAGGAATTATTTGGGATCAATTGGGGGCGCAACACGCAAAATTAGAGCCAAAACGAACAAAACCGGGAAAATTGTGAATTTGGATGCCACAGGTAGCGCCCAGCCTCACTTGTGGTGATGTGGGCAGTAGATAAATATGGGGCAGCGCCATGGTGGGCACCCAACACTAGACAGGGCGCCGGTGACGAGAACTTTGTCCTATTTTGCCCAGGACACGGTTATTTCGGCCCTAAACCTACCCAACACGTATAAAAGCAAGTCTAAGCTTATTATTTGGGGGTTGGATGCCACTTTGGAGAGAATATACACATGGGATCATTAGGAAGCGAAGGGTTATCAATTTTCTTCATCTTTTTCTAGTATTTTGAGATTAATTCAACATCTATGCAAATGTTTGATTTTAGTATGAGTGGCCAAACACCCATTGTTCTGGGGTTGTGGTTTAGCCATGACTATTTTTATTCGACATTAACTTAACNTAAACACCCATTGTTCTGGGGTTGTGGTTTAGCCATGGATATTGTTATTCGACATTAACTTAACCTTGATTATAGTTCACTAAATATATGGTTGTTTCTTCAATTCTGTGTTTAATTTATTAATTGTTCTGGTCATCAGATAGGTTCTATATACTATCTATGTTATGATTGGGAAAGTCGTATATAGACTAGAGAAGAATGGAAGAGAGCCCGATCTTAACCCTTCAGGGGAGCGGATTTGTGGTTAGGATAGGAATATACCTAGTCACCGTGCTTAATTAAATATCGTAATCTTAGTGCGTTCTAATAGATTAATTTCATAGGAATATATGCATTAATCTATTGAGAATAGGCGAGTGGTGCTTCAGGAGAAGGCTATGAGAGCATTTATCGATTAATTAGCAACCATGAGTGAATTATATGAAAGGGAGAGTTAATTAGAATGCAATACGAGTGGTGAATTGATCACAACCCTGGAATATTTCTCTCTACTGAATACACAACAATACTCTCGTTACTTGATAATTATTTATTTCGTAGACTCGTAGTATAAAATAGTTACATTCCTGGATTTTTACTTTGGCTTGATTAAATAATAATTATAGTGATTTAGTATGTAGTTTACACAAGTCTCTATGGGTTTGACATTCGATTTATCATTATATTACTTGTACGACCACATATACTTGTGTGTGCGTATGGGACCAACAAGTTTTTGGCGCCGTTGCCGCGGACTTGAATATAGATTACTTTCTAGTTTTCACTTTAATTGTTTATTTCATCTAGTCTAACATTACTTGATCCTTGATCTAATCTCAGGAACTTCGATTGAACGCATAGGGTCATAAGCCACGACAGACTTGACGGCTTTGACCCCGAACATGAGAGAACATTTCACAGGAGGTTGAGGGAAGCAAGGGATGCAGACAATATTCAGGACCTCATTCAAATTCCTGTGAACATGGAAGAGCACCAACACATGGTCGTCCAGGAGGTAGCAATGCCTAGTATTACTAATGTTAACTCCAGCATCTTGAAGCCCAGAATCACTGGGCACTTTGTGCTGAAACAGAGCATGATCCAGCTATTTCATGCAAACGGGCAGTTTATAGGTCTTCCACACGAGGATCCACAGTAGCACATTCTGAACTTCTTAGAGATTAGTGATACTTATATCACTAACGGGGTCACGCCAGATTATGTGAAGCTCACGCTTTTCCCATTCTCTCTGTTGGGCGAAGCAAAGCGATGGCTAAAGGCAGAACCAGCTAATTCCATTACAACATGGAGCGATTTGGCGAGAAAATTTCTGGCAAGGTTCTTCCCTTCAGGCAAGACTACAAAGATCAGAATTGAGATAGTCTCCTTTATACAGAAAGCAGGCAAATCTTTATATTCAGCATGGGAAAGGTTCTAGGGGAAACTCATAGACTCTCCTCATCACAATCAGACAAACGAAGTGTTAGTTCACACTTTCATTGAGGGGTTCCATCCCCAAGCAAAAATTATGGTAGATGCAACAGCTGGAAGTCAGGTATTGGAGAAGAATTATGATGAAATATTTGCATTATTGAATAAATTCTCCAAAATCAATCCAGACTGGCAAGGTGGGATGGGAAGGAATGTGGTTCAAAAGTCACTAGGGGTTCTTGAACTAGATGTTGTCTCAGTATTGTCAGCTCAGATATCTACATTGACTAATCAAGTCAATCAGATGACCCGGATCATTAACAAGAAACAGTCTCAACAACTGCAACAGGCCCAGCCAGTGCAACCAGTGCAACAAATTCAGGCATTTTGTGAAGTTTCTGGAGAGGGTCACATGAGCAATCTATGCCCAGCAAATCCTGAGTCTGTATATTTTGTGGGTAATTTGAATCGAGGCCAAACAAATCAGTATGGGGACATTTACAATCCCAACTGAAGGAACCACCCAAATTTCTCTTGGGTTGAAAATCAAGGCAATCAGAATCAATATCGGCCTCAAGCACCTCAACAACAATACAAACCACCTCAGGCTGAACTATCATCTAGCCTTGAGGAGATTATGAAGAGAATGATGAACGACCAAGTTGCTTTCAATCAGAAAATAATGGCTGATCATCAGGCCCAAGCAGCAGCAATGAGAAACTTAGAACGTCAAATGGGGAAACGTGCTAGTGCCCAAAATACCAGACTAGTAGGAGCTCTTCCTAGTGATACATAGCCTAATCCTAAGGCTCAATTCAATGCAATTACCTTGAGAAATGGAAGAATACTAGAAGAAGCTCCAAAAATAAAGAACAATACATCTCAGCCTGAAGGAGAATTAGTTCCCAAGCCAGTTGATGGGAATGAGAAAGATGATAAAGGACCCAAGACAATAATTGAGACAAGGCCACCACCTCTGTTTCCACAAATACTGCAGAAGCAAAAAAATGATGCTAAGTACAAGAGATTCCAAGATCTGTTGAGCCAAGTGAGTGTGAATTTGTCTTTGGTGGAAATTTTGCAAGAAGTGCCTAAGAATGCAAGGTATCTCAGAGATATTGTGGCAAATAAACGAAGACATGCAGAGTCCGAAACAGTTGCACTTACTGAAGAGTGCAGTGCCAGGGTTCAGAGTAAACTACCTCCTAAGTTGAAGGATCCTGGGAGTTTCACAATTCCTTTGTCTCTTGGAAAACAAGAAGTTGGTAGAGCCTGTGTGATTTAGGGGCTAGTATAAATTTGATGACATCTTCTTTGTTCATGAAACTCAGATTGGGAGTTCTTATACCTACTACAATCACTTTACAGTTAGCAGATAGGTCGCTAATTATGCCGAAAGGAATTATTGAGGATGTGTTAGTTCGAGTGGGAATGTTTATTCTTCCCGCTGATTTTATTGTGCTTGATAACGAGGCAGATGAGGAAGTGCCCATTATTTTGGGGTGATCATCCTTAGCTACTGGTGGAGAAATTATTGATGTGAGGGCAGGAAAGTTAAAAATGAGAGTTGACGATGAGGAGGTCACTTTTAATATGTACAAGGCACTTAAACTCCCAAAGCATTATGAGGACATGTGCATGATTACTATGGTCGACGTGAAGGGGCTAGAGCAGAGTCCTTATGTGAATGGAAGTGATCCAGAGGAGGTGGTGTTGCAAGTTGAGGGAGTAAAGATAATTTAGCAAAGATCCATAGATTGAAAAGGAGACCCGTTAAGAGTGTGCATAAAGGCTAGGCTTCATGGGAGAAAGAAGAAGAGAAAGCGCACAGCCTGAGCAGAGTAGCAGAGTCGTGCCACAACTATAAATAAGGCGCTTGTTGGGAGGCAACCCATCCTGTATATCTATTATGTTTTTTGTTTTTTTAGTGTCGAGTTTTGTGTTGTTTTTATTTTGCAGAGTAGGGGAAGTCTGAGTACCCAGAAGTTGAAGCTGAGGGGCATGTTTGAGTTTAAGTGTGGGTTCATCCTGACTCTAAAGATTGAGAATCATGTCCGAGCTAGTCCCGAGAGGGTCTCATCGAGTATTTCTCACCCTTGTTTTAATATTTTTCTTTGTGATCATGCATCGAGGACTATGCATAACATAAGTGTGGGGTGGGGAAACTACTTTCTGAAGTGAACTGGAATTGTATAAATTTATATTTTTTTTAGTTAATAAATGAAAAGAAAAATATAAAAAAAATAGAAAAAGCTCAGATTTTTCCCAACGATGGATCTGTTGGACAATTTTCTTGAGGGAAATGTCCGATTAAAAAAAACAAAACGCCAAAAACATATTTTTCTATTTTTTGTAAGATAGTTACGTAGTATGCCTTGGTTTTTCCTTGGGCACCGGTTCTTTTCCAAGGGTGTAACTCGAACCGGTATTCCAGTTAGTTTTTACTTAAAATTATTATTTTTAGAATAGTTAGGAAGAAATTGAGTAACTTTGAGATGCCCATTGACATGTTTGGTGCCAACACCTTAGGTTATGACATACACTATGCTTTCCCTTGTATTTGGTTTGACTTGTGATGCCTAAGAAAATTAAATAGCCTATTGTGTGATGCCTTAGCTCAGTTGCTTGACTTGTATGCTACATAGTGCAATATTGCTTAATTCTCTCAATTTTGTGTGTTTGATTGACTTGAGAGTTGAATAAAACCATTGTGATTAAGTCATGTGCAATGTGTGAGTGAAGTTTAGTGATTTTCTATGCTATCATGTGTAGTCTAGAACTTGCCACGTGTGTTAATCGAAGCGAAATTGTAAGTTATGCTAGTCTAGGAGATGACGTAGGAATTTTTCTTGTTTGATCATGGATGTGCTTGTCACATAAGAACTAAATTTTTCATTGCTAGCCCCTTTGAAATTTTTGACCTTTTCTTTCGCACCCACATTACAAGCCGTACCCCTATTTTGTTCTTAAATTGAGATTTTTGCACCTTTACCTCCTAAGGCACTTAGTCGCTAAAATAAGTAAGGTGAGATATTGGGGAGTAGCATTTGAGTGGAGCCATGGAAAGTCCCGTTGCTGCACTAACATTGTATTCAAAAGTCACTAGCCATTGAATCTTCATGTATGGATTGGGTGTAGGAAAGAAAAAAAAAGAGAAAAAAAAATGATAGTAAAAATATGTACAAAAAGATACACACCTAAATTTTTTATTAATATGTGCTAGCGAAAATATAGAAGTGCTTAATTGAAAAAGGGCTATGTTGAATATGAATTGTGGCAAGGGAATTTGTTGAGAAGAATATATATTTATTTGTGAAGGTAGTGTATTAAAGTGCTTAGGAGGGTTAGTCACTGTTCTTAAATATATCCTACCCGTCCCTTAGCTTACATTACAACCTTAAAAGTCCTAATTGACCCTAGATTTGGCTAACTTGAATTAGTAGAGATCTACACTAAGGGCTAGCTTATGTTACGACCACGGGATGCATATGAATTCTTTATGAGAGTGAGTGAACTTGTTCAATTGAGTGATGTCCTTAAATTATGTTCAAAAGAATATTTAAATGTGTGGACTAGTTATATTCACTCTTTTTCTTGTTGGTGAGGGCACATGATCTCATGAACGATTGGTAATGTTGTAAACTTTCTTGTTGGGTAGGTGCGTGAATTGAGAGGGCTTAGTGGTTGCAAGTTGACTCTTGAGGTTTGGTGGTTGCCAATAGGTTGTTGGTATGATTGATGAAATTGTTATACTTGGGCATGTTTAAAAAAGGGGAAGAATGTGAAATTTTGTATGTTCATACTTGATTGCCGGTATCGATCATAGTCAAGGGGTAAGGTGCGTGATTGAAAAGTAAATTACTCCTTGATAATGAACTTTGTACGTGTTGAAGGGTAGTAGATTGTCCCATTGCTCGAGGACGAGCAAGATTTTAAGTGTGGGGTGTTGATGTTTAGCTTAAAGTGTATAGATTTCTATGTATATCGCCTCATATTTTACTTTTGTTTCATTAGTTTTAGATGTTAAATGTGATGATTTATATGAATTTGAAGTTTTTTTATGTTTAGGAATTATTCGTGATCAATTGGGGGCGAAACGCGCGAAATTAGAGCCAAAACGGACGAAACTAGGAACTTTGAGAATTAGGGTGCCACAAGTAGCGCCCAACCCCACCTGTGGCACTGTGGACAGTAGCTAAATATGGGGCAGCGCGCTGGTGGGCGCCCGACACTAGCCAGGGTGCCGGTGACAAGAATGTTGTCCTATTTTGCCCGGGGCACGATTATTTCGGCCCTAAACCTACCGAACACGTATAAAAGCAAGTCTAAGCTTATTTTTAGGGGGTTGGATGCAACTTTGCAGAGAATATACACACGGGATCACTAGGAAGCGAAGGATTATCAGTTTTCTTAATCTTTTTCTAGTATTTACAATTAATTAAAAAACTCTGCAATTGTTTGATTTTGGCATGAGTGGCTAAACACCCATTGTTCTGGGGTTGTGGTCTAGCCATGAATATTGTTATTCGACATTAACTTAACCTTGATTATAGTTCACCCAATATATGGTTGTTTCTTCAATTCTATGGTTAATTGCCTAATTGTCTGACCAACAGTTAGGTTCTATATACTATCTATGTTATGCTTGGGAAAGCCGTATATAGATTAGAAAAGAATTGAAGGGAGCGCGATCTTAACCCTTCAGGGGAGCGTATTTGTGGTTAGGATAGGAATATACCTAGTCACCTTCCTTAATTAAATACCATAATCTTAGTGCATTCTAATATATTAGTTTCATAGGAATATAGGCGTTAATCTATTGAGAATAGGCGAGTAGTGCTTCGGAAGAAGGCTATGAGAGCATTTATCGATTAATTAGCAACTATGAGTGAATTATATGAAAGGGAGAGTTAACTAGAATGCAATACGAGTGGTGAATTGATCACAGCCCTGGAATATTTGTCTCTACCGAATAAACAACAATATTCTTCTTACTTGATAATTATTTATTTCGTAGAATAGTAGTATAAAATAGTTACATTCCTGGATTCTTACTTGGGTTTGATTAAATAACAATTATAGTGATTTAGTAAGTAGTTTACACAAGTCTCTGTGAGTTCGACATTCGATTTATCATTATATTACTTGTACGACCACGTATACTTGCGTGTGCGTCTGGGACCAACAACATGCATGCAAGTCCTAGCTTTCCTCTTCAAGAACCAAACTATGTGTGTTCCATTTTTAACCAAAACCTGAGAATTGAATGGAGATGGGGTGGGGACTTACCTTATATGGTGAAGAAGATGAAGATTACTCGGTAATTTCCAGGCCTGAGTAGAGATGGAGGACCAATTTGGCGAAGATGGGGACTTCTCTCACTAGAACCCACACTCATTTCATCCTATTTTGATTAGATAGTCTTTAAAAATGAAGGAGAGGGGTGATTTATTAAACTAGGGGTCGGGTTTTAAAATTAGAAATTAGAAGCCCTAAAGCAGGTATGCGGTCAGGAATGCAATCGCATTCCTGTTATGCGGTCTGTATACCTTTCACATAAATGTACTTCAGATGGGCCAAAAAGGAATGCAGACTGCCCAGGTATGCGACCACTATGCGGTCCGCATAGCTGTTATGCGATCGCATAGTGCGTCGCATAACTCCCTCCGCAAAAATAGAGGTGAAATAATGCGACAACTATGCGACCCGCATTCGTGAAATGCAATTGCATTATGGGCTGCATAGCTGTCCTCAAAATAGGCAGCAACTGTCCAGGTATGCGACCACTATACGATCCACATACCTCATCTGCGATCACATAGTGGACCGCACACCCGCGCAATTCTGGAGAATTATATCTTTTAAGTCCCGGGGTAGTTTTTACTCCACAAGGGTCCGTTTTAAGAATTTCTACAGTTATAACCACATGGGGACCCATTCGGGCATTGTTTTTACACTTGAAATTTTATGGGTCTTTACAGATATTAGGATCGGATTGGGGTTAGAGTAACCCAAAATGATGGATGGATTGTTTGCATCAGTTGACATTTCCGAAGGATATTGCAAATGTGCTAATACATCTCCTCGTAAGATACTCGATGTTGCACTCCACAATAGTACGCTAGATATGAGTACTACAAAGACATGCACTGGAATCCTGGAAAGGTAAATATTATCTTAGTGTCGCTTTCGTCCCTAGTAGAGAAAGAATGTTTGGAAATTCGAAGAGCCAATATATGGAGCCAATGGGAGCCAAAAAGCAAAAGAATATCTTGTTGTAGTTTTCATAATAAAGTAATAAACAAAAATGTTAGCAGGAAAATAAGAAGAAAGTTAATAAAGCATTATGATCAAGATGTGATACATGGATGGAAACGGTAGATAAACAAAATGATAATATTATAGAGTCTATAGCCAAGGAAATGAAATGACGAGAGGTGACGGGCCTTGAGAAAACAAAAGAGTATAGCCATAAAGTTGTACCCTCATTTCAAGAAATAAGTTTGTGACTCCAACGCGACTACCAGAAGGAAAAGTTATTGTAACGACCCCAAATCCTAAGCCGGGCGTGATGGCGCCTATCGTGGAACTAGGATAGCCAATATATCACATGTTCACAATTTATTTTAAAAACCCATTTCCAAAATCTGAGCATTTCATAAATATATAGAAACTACGAAATAAAGTAGGTCATCGTAATACAATACTGCCAACCTCAAAACCCGAAGCCTACGTGTCATGAGCATCTAGAAGAATAAGTCATTATATAAAACCACCGAATGAAATGAAGATACAATAGGGAGGGGAAAAAATAGAGATGATGCGGACGCTGGACAACTACCTCTATATCCCGCAAATCTGGCTCCGCTGCGGAATAAAGGCTAATGCTCGATGTCTGCTCCTGAATCTGCACACGGAGGTGCAGGGAGTAATGTGAGTACACCAACTCAATAGTAATGAAAATAAATCAGGTTTGAGCAGCAAGAACATATAAAATCAATGTCATCAAATCATAAGACGCACATTCTTACTTTCAAATAGTATAACATAGATGTATGAAATCGTCGTGCCTTAAAAATCAACTTCCGAAAAACCCTTTTAAAATATACATTTTTCAACAACTTCAACCAAAAGGTCTAATATAAAAATGAAATGAATCATATAGAGTCCCCTCGGGAAAAACATATTTCATAAGCTTAGAGTGAAAGTAGTAAAATCATCAGTAGCCCCTCGGGCATAAACATGTATCATAATAAGCCCCTCGGGCATGCCTTACGGTCACTCATAATCAGTCACTCAGCACTTGACAGTCACTCAGCACCTCACAATCACTCATAGCTCCCAATCACTCATCACTGGGCACTCGGTAGGCACCTGCGCTCAGTGGGGGTATGTACAGACTCCGACTTCAGAGGGGCTCCTTTAGCCCAAGCGCTAAATAAACAGCCAAATCAGGGCATCACTCACTCTCAGGATTTCTGCCTGACGCATATCATAAATATCCTCACAACATTGGCCCTCGGCTGCACTCAGTCAGACACTCTCAACATGCCACTCGGGCCATAAATAAAACGGGGTTCTCGACCCAATTATTATATCAATTCAAGAAATCGTAATATCATCAAATAGGAGTGGTAACAATTTCACAAGAAAGTCTGAGTGAAAAATCATAGTTTCAAAGCAGTGAGAATATCAGTAAAATAGCCCCCAAGGGGTTAAAACAGATCGGCACTAGGCCCCAAACATGGCTCACAGTCCAAAAATTACACAATTCTTTAGAACATAATTAACATAAGGTATTGAGTAAATATGCAACTCATTACTCACCGCGGAGAGGACCTAGTCCAATCTAAAAGTCAGTACACGCCACATACTCGTCATCCGACATGTGCGCCATTCTAGAAACAGTAAGAAATACGAAGTCCGGAGTTTCGTACCCCGAGGACAAGATTTATGACCATTACTTGCCTCTACCAAGCCACAACACTAGTCCGCTATGCTTTTGCCCCTAAAATTTGCTCCCGATTACTCCGAATCTAGCCAAAACATGTTAACATTATCAATATATAGTCAAGGAACACAACCTAATAAAAAATTATCAATTTAATCAAAAATCTCGAAATTTGGCCAAACTCGAGCCCCGAGCCCATGCCTCAGAATTCGATAATTTTTACATCATTAGAAACCTCGTCCTCCCACGATTCTATCCGTACCAAGAACACTAAAATCGCACCACAATTGCAGACTCAAATCCTCAAAAGCAAAATAAATTTTCCATGCACCCTTCTTCTCCAATTTTGGTTCAATTTCCAGAATTTTTATGGTTTAATCACATAGGAATTGAAATAAAAACGTGTTATGAAGTTGAAATTCTTACCTCCAAATGATTTCCCTTCTAATCCCTCTCAAATAGCTCTCAACTCGCATGCAACAATGGAGGAAATATAAGCCAAATTAGCACCTCACGCCTTTTTAAACATTCTGCCCAGCTATAATATTCCTTCTTCGCGAACGCGTCAATAAGACCGAGTTCGCATAGAACAATCCAACAGGACCCTAATTTAACTCTACGCGAACGCAACCTCAAGCCTGTGAACGTGAAGCACTGCCACCCCAGGCCTTCGCGAACGCGTCCCCTGACACGCGAACGCATAGGCCAAAACCCCTGGGGTCCCCAACAGGCTCCCAACTCTACGCGAACGCACACACACCCCTGCGTTCGCGATGACCACCTAGCTCAACCCTCCGCGTTCGCACCCCTTATCTTGCCAACGCATAGAGAAACTAGACCCCTTCCACCAAACACTCTATGCGAACGTGAACCCCCTGCCGTGAACGCATAGAGTAAGACTGTGCTGCAGAAACACAAGTAAAGCAGCCAAGTTCGAAAACTTAAATCAATCCGTTAACCATACGAAAAACACTTAAGGCCCTCGAAACCTCAACCAGCCATACAATCATATCTCATAACATTATTGAAACTTAGTCGAGCCTTCGAAACACCAAAAACAACACAAAAACACCAAATTTACATCAAATTCAAGCCTATGAACTTTGAAACTTCCAAATTTCGCCAACTACACCGAAACCAACCAAAACACCTCCGATTGACCTAAAATTTTGCAGACATATCCAATATGACATTACGAACCTGCTCCAACTTCCGAAATTCCATTCCGACCTCGATAGCCTATCTTCTACTGCCAACCGGAAATCGCCAAAAAATAACTTTCTCCACTTCAAGCCTAATTCTACACCGGACATCACAAAAATATTCTGAACACACTCTTAAGTCCTAAATCACCTATCGAAGCTATCCGAGAATTAAAATACGCATTCCGAGGTCATTTACCAATAAGTCAACTCTCAGTTGACTTTCTCAACTATTAGGCTACTTTAAAAGGCTAAATGACTAAACCCTCACCATAACCATTCCGGACCCAAACCAACTGATCCAACACATCAAAAACATGATAGTGATAAATAAAAAATGCAGAAATAGGGGAAACGGGGTAAATTTCATGGAACGACCGGTGGGGTCGTTACAGTTATACCCTAGAGTACTAGAAATCAGTATGGGCTGGTGAACAAGGTAAAACAAAAATTAATTAGGAACTGAGTGATTTGATAATAGTTAGCATCATGAGAATTTCAGATTGTATTCCGGCAATGATAGAATGGATAACATCAGAAGATCCATGAGACGCTTCCCTAAAGAAAGCAATATGAGCAAAGTTAAGCTTAAGGTATTGTATGTGCCAGTTACACTAAGTGTCACCATCGCAAGTGAAGAATTTTATTATCCTTGGCACAGAAGGATTATTGCAAGGCGAGTAAGGGTCATTGATGATGTGAAAGGACACCAAAAATGAAGAGAAAAAAAATTCTATAGGTAGATCGTCGTGGTTCCAACTTTTAGTACTCCCCTAAAGGAGGGAATATGGAATGATGTGGCGTTAAGCAATAATTAAGTGGTTCTAGTAATTATGGAGTGGTAAAGGAAGAATGAGAAAAAAAGGAAAAAGGGATGAGATTGCAATTATCCCAAGCCTACATATATGCTTTGATTCCAAAACATTATGCAAACAACGTCAAGGAGAGGAAGTAAAGGTTCATGCCTGAAATGTAAGTAATAAATAAGGAACCGGTGCGAGCGGTAAGTTAAAACAAAGGAGATAGCCCAAGAAGGATTACGTGGACAATTAAAATGAGAATGTCCCAACGAGTAGTTGGTAGTTGATTAAGGAAGAGCCTAGTTATAGCCAAACAGGAGGTTACAGATGAGTTAGCAGATCGTGCAAGATAAACATAGTAAAACCCCATATAGTGAACTCAGCCTCACAGTAACGTCATTGTAGTACTTAAGAAGTATTTAGATAGGAGTTGGAGTTGTTAAAGGTACCGTATGAGTATTGTGGGAATGAAAGATAGTGCCACTGAGAAAACATACAAAATATTAGTTCAGAAGCAACCATACAAGCACAAGGGCATGGAGGTATGTAACTACGGATAAATGTAGGCAAGGAAGGACATCAAAAATTGTATTGGGTATAAAATGTAATAAGCTCGCAGCTTTACAAGAGTAACAGGGTCCTCCCTAAGTGCTACAGTGAAAGACCAGCTCAGGAAATGAGGAAGAAGGATTCAACCTAAGCACAGTGACCTAAAGAGGAAATGGTCTTGTAACAACAGTTTCACAACAACATTGTACGCCCTCCATAAGAAGCAGGAACATACCGTGGCTAGTGAACGGGAAGTAATGTCAAGAGTAATATTCAAGATCATATGAGTTGTACAAAAATTCCGTCATACGTGCGAACAAAGATAAGCTAAATATGCATGCAACAATGAGGAAAAAGACCAAGAAAAGTAATAGCTTACGTTTAGAGAAAGTTGAGAAGGAACGAAAGGAACTATTCGATCAATGATCCAAAGTTGGTTACGTCATGAGTGGACTTGCGATTTCAGAGTATGCATATATGTAGACAATCATACGGTCGTGGAAGACTCCAATATTAGTTAAAAGAACGAATTGCGTCCATGTTATAGACAAAGAATTGAATTGTTAGAAGATTATATGCTAGATATTCTATAGCGTCCATGCATGACTAAAGTACTAGCTAATACTATGAGCCGCAAATCGGAAGATAGAATAAGCCTACGCGAAGGTTAATCATAGAGGAGAGGAAACTAAAGAGTTACATCAACCAAGTAAATCAAGATTCTGATTATTAGACCTAGAAAATTATAGAAATCGTGATAGAGAACATTGCAGGACCAACCTTAATATCAGAGGTACAAGAGAGATAGTACAACAACCATAGTATAAAACAACTCTACGATAAAGCCAATTAGAAAAGTAACAACCTCATAAGAAGTCAGTATGAAGCTCCCACTAGATTATAGTATTATAATAAAGCTCCAAGTTGTGGATGTGAATCATACCTATGTGGAAGGGAGGTTATGAAAAAAATACAAGATGTGATGCGAGATTTTAAGGTCAGTAAGGTAAAGGTAAACAATGTACGAGATACTCAAATGCAGAAGGTTATGAACAGTCCATACTTCGGATAGAAGTTTAGAAGCATAGAGATTCACTATCGAGGAACGATAACAACATCGTCAATGGTATACTTTCCAGCCTATGGTTTCTAGGTACCGAGAGATCTACCGAAGAGAGTAAGGAAGAGATAGAGACGATGAGATGTCTTGCTTTATGTTCCAGAATAATAAAAGGAAATCTATGGTGAAGAAGATTGCAAGTAATATAAATGGATATATGTAGGTCGCAAGCTAAAGCATGATAAAGCGGCAAGGTTTTAGGAAGACAAGAGTAAGAACAATAAAGGATGAATGAGAAGGTGATGAAAATGAATAAGTTCTCAGGGTTAAGCCTATGAAAACAAGAGAGCTAATGGGTTCTCTAAGTTATAGAAGGCTCAGTATAGCCAAATGAACTCAAAGGAGTCTAGGACTAGCAGCATTTAGAAGAGATGGGATGTTGTTCTAGTAGTGAAAAGAAGGTGTAATTGTGACAAATAAAAGATAACGTTTGGGCCTTCGATTGAATAATGATTTGATGAAAAAAAAGGGATTAGAAGAAAAGATTTCGCGGATGGTACGAGATCATAATAGCCCAATAAGGTGAATGACATCGAGATACTATGAAATACAATTATGGAAATCACTTCAAATATTCCTCGATGCAATATAAGCCCTAGTGGAAAGGTTTTACGTAAGAAATTTTAAGATATCAGTGGTATATTGTAGCTCAATATTGCGGCAAATCATAATGTATAGACAAAAGTCACAAAGTATGAATTGAGATTAGGTCGTCATTCTTAATATGAATATTAAATAAGAAGCATTAAAGGACTTGAAATTATACATATGGGATAAGCATTAATAGTAAGCTGAAATTGGTAGCAGACCTCCGTAACGATAAATCGAAGTAAGAATTATGGTACAGTATGGCCTACTTAGATGTAATACTAACGACGCCTAGAAGGACAACTTGACATAATTTTGTATATGCTCACAAAGTGAAGCATAGAGATTGGTTAAAATCTGCAGGAAAGAGGAGAAAAGAGTCGCATAGGCGCACATACAAAGTTAGAGTCGTAAAGGCTGCATGATAGAAGGTAGCAACTGTTGCAAAATTAGAAGGATTCCGACTACAAGTCGTGGTATGAGAAAGAGTCTTAAAAGGGGAATGCCCTGGCATTTGGGATTCATTCTTAGAACAATTTCCTAAATGAGTATTAAAGTATTCGTAAGAGCTATGTGATATGAGAATGATAAGTGTATCAGTCAACATTCGAGGACGAATGTTCTAAAGGAGGGAATGATGTTACACCCCATGTTTCCGTACGTAAAAGTATTCCATAAGAAATTGGTGAATGCTCGAAAATGAGATATTACATCCTGCATTTTTCGTACGGTAAGGTTTCATCGTAAGTTAATCGACGTAAGCTCGGGAATGAGATTATTTTAAGATTATAAGAATTCTATGCTATTTCAAACAAGTAATGAGTAAATTTGTGAAGGTGAGAAGGTAAGAAAATCGAAGGAAAAGAATTTCGTCGAAGTATGGCACTTTGGGATAAAATACGGTGCAAGTTAAAATACCTGATATTTATAGACTAGTACCATGCAAGGTACCCCATTCCAACATGGCATAAGTTTAGCCAAGGTGTAAAAGTATACCAATGAGTCATTAGATCAAATAATAATTTTGTTACACGTGAAGGTGGGTGAAGGTGGGCTGATCTCTTTATTGGAAAAGTGCATTACTTTGCAAAGTTAAGTAAATAAAATTTGTATACAACATAAAGAGAAATAACTTCAGAGGATTCATTTTGGAACTCCTGGACGTGAGCTTCATTTCAATAACGTTAGCTTTCAAAAAGATTCAGTAACATGGCTTTCATGGATCGTCAAGAATCCAAAAAAACGTGACCTTTCATACAATGTTATACTACATTAAGGCAACAGGATTTTGCGATTCTAAGCGAGTACTATGCAATCCTTCTCAAGAATATAATATGGATTTTCTCCTACCTCGATCATCCATTACGTGTTCATCACAAAAAACGTTTGTGAGAGGAATTTTCAAGAGAATCAGTCCAGGTATGTCAAGGCTATCATTTCTTTCTTTTTGGCATGATCTATACGAATGAACGAGAAAATGCACAACTTCCATAAAATGCTCTATTCGTAGAAATGTTAAAGACATGTATATTCTTATTCTTCCATGTTTCATATTATTCTATCATCTGTTCATGGGTCTCAGAAATATGTACGTTGATAAAGTTTATTTCATGATATTAATCAGAGGCATAATGGCCTTACGACGTACCGAGAGATTTTATTAACGTATTTCATATGCATTTCATGCATTTATACATGCACATTGACCCATGACCAGATGGCATTATATACGCGTATATATATGTATATATATGTATATATATGTATATGGGATATGGGAAAGGTTATGGTGTTATATACGCACCACCACCTTATCAGTTGGTATACGTGGATGGTTTTGCCTACAGTTGCTGAGATGATATGATGTGATTCCCTCAGAGGCCTGAGGGTGTTATAAAACATGTACCTATGCACAGCATGAAATTCATACGTATATTCATGAAATTTATTTTTATTTCATGATTTACAGAGTTATCCAGAGTTACAAGTTGAGTCATTTAATCTATATTTTCTTCCATGTTTGTTATGTACTTATTTATGTGCCTTACATACTCGGTACATTATTCATATTGACGTCCCTTTTGCCTGGGGACGCTGCAATTCATGCCCGCAGGTCCGATAGATAGGTCGAGAGCCCTCCAAGTAGGTCATTAGCTCAGTGGAATATGTTGGTGCGCTCCATTTGCTTCAGAATTGCTTGTTTGGTTAGTATAATTTAGACGTGTGTTGTTTGGTATGGCGAGACTCTGTCCCGACCTTTATGAAAATTATGTATTCTTAGAGGCTTGTAGACAGATGTCATGTACGTAAAGGATTGTATGACCTTGTTGGCCCATGTTCAATATATAAGTGGTATTTTGGTCTTATAGGCCCGTATGTCTTATGTATAAGTTTGTATCACATGTTGTATTCTACTTATCTCACGGCAGCCTTCCAGCTCAGTTATCTATGATAGTATTACATGGAAAAATATGTTATGTTGATACTCGATTGTGTAAGGTACCAGGTGCCCGTCGCGGCCTGTCGGTTTGGGTCGTGACAATCACCTACTTAGAAAATTTACATTTTGCTTTATTTGGCTTTAAAGTAATCAAAGGAAATCTTATAATCTTCTCCCTATTACAAACATTTCAAAAGGGACGTTAGCTTCAATCACTGATGTCCACAACAAGGAAAATCAAACTTTTGCTTACTCACTAAGTTGTATCGCAATAGGAGGAATAAAATATAGGCAAAAGACGACAAAGAATAAAATGATTTACAACTAATGAAATCCATGCACAACACCTTAGTAAATTTGTCGGAGGGAGAGGGAAAGGGGCTCAATATACATTTTTAGATGGTAAATTAGAGTACGCATGTTTTATCAAGAGGAAAATAGAACACAATGTAACGGAACAATGCAGTACAGGTGTTCCTATTTGTTCGTCCATTCCAACTCTCACTTATATATAGTAAGTAATTTCAAAATGGACATAGCTTCAACCCAACAAGATCTCAACAAGACTTCTTGAAACACAAAAATTCCAACGAGATTTCTTAGCACTTTAGCAACGTGAGGTTTTGCGATTCTAAAGGAGTACGGTGTAACCTTTTTCAAGAATATCATACTGATTTTTTCCTACTCCTGGTATGTTAAGACTACGCCCTTCCTTCATTTTTGCATGATCTCGTAATTATACGAGTTTGATAATGAGGCATAAAGAGAAATTCGTATTCCTGAATTTATGTACATTTCCTAGTCCCATAAGTTACAATATTCTTCCTCATCGGGTCTTCATATTCAATTGAGTATTGTCTGGTTACAAACAATAGAGAAGAGAGCCTATATATACAATATTGAAGTATTTTCATTACCATCGAGCTATAATCGATGGGTGATACTCTCAAATTACACCTTCAAATAGTGTAATGTGATCGATGTCAAATACAGTAACCCAACAAGGTTGGGGTCGAATCCCACATGTAATAGGCGTGAAAAGTTTACTTTGATAGTGTGAATCTTAACTCAAATCGTATCTCTATTCCGTTAATTGTAACAAGACTATGGGAATAGATTGTGTGGTAATTTGATCGAAATAGTGAAAAGTATAATTAATTAATGTGATTAACTAAACCAAGGTTGTGTCCCCTTCAATGAAATGTAATGCTAATATGTATTAATATGATATATTTCTAATGGAAGGCCCTTTAGATATGCAAATGATGACTACCCAATATTTTCCAATAGTTGGGTAGTATTTCCTCTTTATGATTTTTCCAAATATAAAAGAGTTACAATGAAGAGCAATCACTTTATGCCAAATAAAACCCACTTATTCCTAAGCGCTTCTATTAAAGAAGGTTTAAAGCCTTGAGTCTTTGATATTTACTCCTACTAACCCTAACTCACTTTTCCAAGTAAAGAAAGAATTTAGTGGCACTTGTTAATGTTTGCAACCACCAACAATCAATGAAGAATGAGAAGTACAACCAACCATTATATATATATTCAATGGTAAATACCCAACAACATAACACCCATTTAGGGTCCACAACCTTAGTATTTAAAGCTAGCTACTCATGCTTAAACACAAAAAGATGAGAGTAATAAATGTCATAAATCTTACAAAATACAAGAATCTTCACTTCTAAATATTCCAAAAGAGAAGAATATTCAATGAGTGTATTGTAGCTCAAAAACCAGACAAGAATCACTCACAAAACCCCAATAAATCTATTATAGTGGGCTAAAATTCGGGGTGAAAACGGACAAAATTTCCCTTCCAGGTCAACTATGCGACCAGCTTCCTTTCGTATAATAGGAATGCGGTTCACATTCTTCACGGAGCCATCGCAGATACAAACCCTAGTTTCCAAGTGCGTCACTGCATTCATGTTGTGCGGTCCGCATTGTTGATATGCGACCGCACAATTGCATCGCATTTCTGAGCTCAGCTTTTGGTGTTGGAGGTCTGTGGTACATTGTGCGGCTGGCAAACCAGTTATGTGATTAAATAATGGATCGCATTTTTGCACTTGAATTTTTGCCAAACAGTCTGTTGAACTATGCGGTCCACCTATGCATTATGCGGTCTGCATAGGAGATATACGGTCCCCCCATGTTGATTATGCGATCGCATCTTGTCTTTTTCTTATCCTTTTCATCTTTTTGATCTCTTTTACATGATCTTGAGTTTCAAACCTCATGCACTGCAAAACATCAAAATTCCATAAGTATAAAAGATAAATGCACTTAAAAACAAGCTAAAATCTAAGCAATTTGTTATTAAAAAAGTCGAAATTCTCCGGCACATCAACACCCCAACTTAAACTCTTGCTTGTCCTCAAGCAACTAAAACGACTATATCCTAACCTAGACTCCAACTACAAGACCGGAAACAATAATGACCAAGGACGGTGTTAATTTCTAGTACCACAAGCATGCATTTTCGTTTATTTACCCTTTATGAATAATCATTGTTATATACAAGGAAACTAATCAACTTGTGAACTTTGAACCTCGACCAATTTGACAAAATGTTACTCTCAGCTAAGTGCACTAGCATCCGACTTTAAGAACTCAACTTCTGTCATACTTCATAATTCATGTGCCCTTACCAAGAAGAAGGTCCCAACTCTCAACATTTACAATGACAGCAAAAAGGGACATATTATCTCAGACACTCACTCTCACAAAGAGTTTCAAGTATTACAACACATCATACCATAGGCTTGCCCTTATTTTGATTCGTTGCCTATTTAAGAACATTCGGTTGGAGATCCCAAAAGGACTTTTAAGCTTGTAATATAGGCTTAGGGAATGGTTGGATAATCATTTGGGTACAAGTGACTACACCCTCCTTGAACACTACTCACATTTTTCTCTTTCAATGCCCTTTGTCTCTTTACAAACCACATAACCCTTATTGGCTCTTAGTTTCCAACTTTGAACCACCTGACATACCCCTCTAGTTTCTTTTTCTTTTATTTTATATTTTATATTTTTCTTCAAAGCTCCATATGTATATACATATATATATACAAATATTTCTTTTCTTTTCTCTTTTTTTTTTTGTTTTTCTTTTGGAGCTTGAATAATCTCATCGAATATTTTGAGGTGCAAGTTCCTATGCTCAATGTACAACCTTATCAACTTCCATTTTGACACCCCACCCCCAATGTCACTCCCCAAAATCGAGGGACACGACCGGTGCTCAACCGGTTGACCCCAGTCAAGCGGACCTAGATTTGCCTCACGTATCCCACGTATTACCCCGTGATATCAATATACATTACTTATGTGAAATAGCAATTAAGACTTAAGCATAAACTTACGATTTGATTTCATTTCTACATTTTCGTCAAAACCAACATATGATCCAAATGCTTACAAATTACATACAACATACATACTTCTACCACGTGGACTACGAGTGTCACTAGCCAAAATACATATGTACAATACCAACGTTATGTCTATGGAGCCTCTACAAGTGATAGGATTTCATACAATACTTGCCGGAAACAAGTCTCCGGCTATACCTTACAATACAAAATAGACCCTAAAGAAGGTTACATGAATCACACAAGGTCCCGGGAGGAAGTGGGGCTCACCAATTCAACTGCGGAGTGGAGAGGAGGCACTATTATCGGTGGACTGAATTACCTGTTGTAGAACAACTTACATTCATATAAGAAAATGTAGCGCCCCCGGCAAAAGAGACGTTAGTACTGTGGAATAGTACTAGTATGTATGAACAAACTTTATCCAATGTACAATCAAATAATACACTAATAAGAGACAATAATAGAACCAATCAATTAATGTAGTGGAAAGAAACAACCAAAATCAACAAGGTTCACAATCTCTCCTTTTCCCCTTTCAACATCACCATATTCAAGAGTTTCATAGATTTTCATTTCAACAGTGATAATGATCACATTCCATCCTTATTACCTCGGCCACCCTTATTACCTCAGCCACCCTTATTCCCTCGGCCACCCTTATCACCACAACCCATCATCCTTATTACTTTGTGTTGCGGCGCGCAACCCGATCCCACTTGACAATCATATTTCATAACAACAACCACAAACAATTAAATCACAAGAATTCTTCATTTCAAGGAACACAAGTTCATATCATCAATTCGCCATTTGAGCTCAAGGCACATTGACTCTCACCAAGTAGTAATTCATGTGCACGGTGTTGCCATAATCGTTCAACTCATTTACATCATTTAACAATACCCTTTTTCATTACTTCACACGCACGATTTTTAGCCCTTATATACATTCCCACACTTGAGCACATTAACATTCTTTCATTCATTAACACATATTTTCATATCGATACCCTCGAGAACTTACGAGCTTTGCACATAATAAGATAGGCACATCAAAACACTTTTTACAATCTCATATAGCACAGTAGTATGGCAATCAACTAGGACAATCAGAGAATAGAATCTTACGTCGAACACGTTTGAACAAACAATTCCCATATTTTCAAACAAGATACACATACCGTATGCTCGGACCCAACAAGAGGATTCTACAAAGGTTAAAGTTAGCCATACATACCTGGGGTCCACATTCCTTTTTAACTTTTACTCAGAAATCACCGAACCGACTAGTACCGTTAATCTAGTCACAATTAAACATATTCAACTCAGAATTGGAAATCATGCGTACAATTCAAACTCTTTTATGCATTTTATCGAACGCTTGGCGACCCCATTAGATTACCACCCCTTCTTTGTGAATTTTACCCCAACCCTCTTCCCTTTTTGCTAGATTAAGAAGTTTTACTCACATGCATGCATGGGTTTGACCTCCATTTTCAAGAACCATCCTGTGTGTTTTATTCTTAATTAAAATCTGAGAATTTGGGGAAAATAGGGTGAAGACTTACCTCTTTAAGTGAAGAAGATAACACTAACTCGATAGATTCCGGGCTTGAGCGACTTTGAAGAATCAATTTTGATGAATAACTTTCTCTCTCAAGAACCCTCTCTCCCTTCTCTCTATTTTTGCTCAGCAATCAGTTAAAAATGAAGGGGAGGGGTGTTTTAATGAATTGGGGTCGGGTTTTAAAAATTAGAAAAAAAGGAGCCCGACACAAGAATGCGGTGAGGAATGCAATCGCATTCCTGACATGCGGTCCGCAGAGTCGACCGCAGAATGGCCCTCCAGGTGGGAAAAGATAAAAAATAATCTGCCCAGGTATGCGACCACTATGTGGTCCGCATACATGTTATGCGATCGTATAGTGCGTCGCACAACCTCCCTCCAAAAAACCAAAGGGCAACAATGCAACAGCTATGCGGTCCGCAGAACCGAAATATAGTCGCATATTGGACCGCATAGTTGTCCTCAAATGGCGCAGTGATCTGCCCGTGTATGCCGCCATTATGCGGGCCAAATACACGTCATGCGATCACGTAGTGCGTCGCATAATGCCTACTTTCTATAAAATTTTATTCTTTAAGTCCCGAGTACTTTTTACTCAAATTAGGTCTTTTTTAAAAAATTTCCCAGTAAAAACAACTCGGGGACTCATTCGGGCATTATTTTAAACAAAAAATTTTACGGGTCTTTACATCCCCCCCCCCCCCCCCCCCCCCCCTTAAAATCATTCATCCTCAAATGAGGAATTTTTTGGAAATCATTTGGTTTTGAAAACATGATATGCAGCTTTCTGATTTTCACTACCCCAATATTTTTCAGAAAATTTCGCTAGAGTTTCCTTTGTAATTAGGCCTATCTACCTGACAGAGAGCCTCCGAAACACATTTCCAAGCATCATTACACAGTTTTTAGTTATTCACTAACTACCACGCAACATTTTTACCTTAACAAATTGTATATATTCAATCACTCTAACAACTACACATAGCACTTTCTTATTATACCACAAATTTGCACATGATTCACATTGTTGCACATAACTTGGTCATTTTAATGAGTCCCATAAAACCCAATCACCTCAATACACCGTATTCGTTTCAATTAATCATTACCAACAACCTAATCACCTCAATACACCATATTCATTTCAATTAATCATTACCAACCTATACTACAATTAATCACTTGCCTAACACACAAGTTCCAAAAAACTTTCATTTACCTCAAGGGTTGCACACTACCCAAATAGTAATAGCGGGTTCAGTTTTGGCACACATCGGGAAATACAACAATAAGGCAATTAGGGGAAGATGGGGTGCTTTAGCACAAAACTGAACATAAAATATAATTTGCTTAGAGATGACAGTTCCGACGATCACTACTAGACTTATTCAAACAAATGGGGATACTTCTCTTTCATCTCATTTTCCGCTTCCCACGTGGCTTCCTCAACATGCTGACTTCGCCAAAATATTTTAACTAAAGCAATTCCTTTGTTCCTCAATCTACAGACTTGTCTATCAAGAATAGCAACTAGAACCTCTTCATACAATAATTTTTTATTAACCTCAATAGTCTCAAATGTCACAATGGCTAATGGATCTCCAATCACTGTCTTCAACATAGACACATAGAACACCGGGTGCACTAATGACAATCCAGGGGGTAATTCCAACCTATAAGCCACTTGTTCTGTCGTTTAAGCAATCCGATATGGCCTGACATACCTTGGGCTGAATTTCCCTTTCTTCCCAAACTGCATCACTCCCTTCATGGAAGATACCTTAAAGAATACCCAATCAACTACTTGGAATTCAAATTCTCCTCGACGAACGTCCGCATAGGATTTTTGACGGCTCTGAGAGGTTTTCATCCTCTCTTGAATGACTCTGAATTTTTCCAATGCCTGGTGCACAAGATCTGGCCCTAACAATTCTGCTTCACCAACCTCGAACCACCCAATCGGAGATCTACACCTTCTTCCACACAATGCCGCAAATGGGGCCATCTGAATACTAGCGTGCAAGCTGTTATTGTAAGCAAACTCGATGAGCGGTAAATGATCATCCCAAATAACCTTGAAGTCCAACACACAAGCCCGTAACATATCTTCAAGTGTCTGAATAGTCCGCTCTGCCTGACCATCAGTCTGTGGATGAAAAGTTGTGTTGAGATCTACCTGCGTACCCAAACATTGCTGAAATTTCGGCCAAAAATTAGCCGTGAACTGGGCTCCTCGATCTGGGATAATAGAAACTGGAGTAGCATGAAGCCTTACTATTTCCTTGATATACAACTGAGCGTACTGTTCTGCAGTATCGGGGGACTTGGCTGGCAAGAAGTGAGCTGGTTCCGTGATTCAATCTACTATCACCCAAATCGAGTTGAACTTGCGATGACCGCGAGGTAACCCTACCACTAAATCCATGTTCATCATTTCCCATTTCCACATTAGAATTTCCATAAGCTGAGTTAACCCACCGGGCCTCTGATGCTCGGCCTTCACATGCTGATAATTCGAACATTTAGATACAAAGTCTTTCACACCTCTCTTCATACTAGTCCACCAATAAACCTCCCGGAGATCATGATTCATCTTTGTAGAACCTGGGTGCACGGAATACCTGGAATTGTGAGCTTCTGCCATTACCCTCTCCCGAAGATTATCCAATCAGGAACACGTAGCCTTCATTGGCACCGTAAAATACCATCATCGCTACCGAGTGAAAATGCCGAAATTTTGTTATCCAAAACTGCCTCCTTCAACTGCGCAAATGCTGGATCCATACACTGCTTTTCCTTGACTTACGCTACAAGTGATTATTCTGCCCATTATGCACCATAATATTTCCCTCGTCTGAGGTTGAGAGATAGACCCCCAGGCTGGCCAGTTGATAAATCTCCCGAGCTATAGGCCTCTGATCCACTTTCAAATAAGACAAACTACCCATAGACTTCCGACTGAGAGCGTCGGCCACCACATTCACCTTCCCTGGATGGTACAAAATGTTCATATCATAATCCTTAAGCAATTCTAACCATCGTCGTTGCCTTAAATTCAACTTCTTCTGCTTGAACAAATATTGGAGACTCTTGTGGTCTGAGAACACGTCCACGTGGTCCCCATACAAAAAATGCCGCCAGATTTTTAATGCAAACACAACTGCCGCGAGTTCTAAATCATGCGTCGGATAATTCTTCTCGTGATTCTTGAGTTGCCTAGAAGCATAGGCTATAACCTTCCCGTGTTGCATCAACAAACATCCCAAACCAACCCTTGAAGCATTGCAATAAACCACAAATCCCTCTATGCCTTCTGGCAAAGTTAACACCGGTGCCGAAGTCAATCTTGATTTCAACTCCTGAAATCTCTTCTCACAAGCGTCGAACCAAATTGAACTTAATTGCTTTTTGTGCCAATTTAGTCAATGGGGAGGCGTGGGTAGAGAATCCCTCCACAAACCTCCGATAATACCCAGCTCGACCCAAGAAGCTGCAAACCTCTGTCGGGGTCGTTGGTCTAGGCCAATCCTTTACCGATGTGATCTTATGGGGATCAACCTTAATCCCTTTTCTGGAAACAACATGACCCAAAAACACGACTGACTACAGTCAAAATTCACATTTTTAAAACTTGGTATACAATTGGTGCGGATGAAGAGTCTGTAGAGCTACCCTGAGGTGATTAGCATAATCCTCCCAACTCTACAAGTAGACAAGGATGTCATCAATAAAAAATCACGAAGGAGTCAAGAAACACTTTGAAAACCCAATTCATAAGACCCATGAAAGCCGTTGGAGCATTGGTCAATCCAAAGGACATTACCAAAAATTCAAAATGGCCATAACGAGTTTTGAAGGAGGTATTAGGAATATCCTGCTCTCTGATCTTCAACTGGTGATACCCAGACCATAAATCAATTTTGGAGAAAAACTTTGCACCTCGCAATCGGCCATGGTATCTCGACCACGTAAAATTTTCTTGTTTAAAATAATGCACGAACGAGTCCCTGAGTTGTTTTATTATGGAACTTATTAAAATGGACCTAAATTGAGTAAAAAGTACCCCGAGACTTAAAGAATAAAATTTTTCAGAAAGTAGGTGTTATGCGACGCACTATGCTATTTCTTGACGTATGTGCGGACCGCATAATGGTCGCATACACAGGCAGGTCACTGCCCCATTTGAGGTCAACTATGCGGTCCAATATGAGATCGCGTTTCAGTTATGCAGACGTCATAAGTTGTCGCGTTGTTGCCTTTGATTTTGGGAGGGAAGTTATGCGGCTGTAACGAATTTTGAGATTTTTGATTAAATTGATAATTTTTGATTGGGTTGTGTTCCTTGAGTATATATTGATAATGTTAATTGGTTTTGGCTAGATTCGGATCAATCGGGAGCCAATTTGAGGGGAAAAGCATAGTGGACTAGTGTTGTGGCCCGTAGAGGTAAGTAATGGTCATAAATCTTGTCCTGAGGGTATGGAACCCCGTAGTGCATTATTTTCTCACTGAATTTGGAATGGCGCACATGTCGGATGACGAGTATGTGGCGCGTACTGATTTTTGGATTGGACTAGGTCCTCTCCGTAGAGACTAATAAGTTGAATATTTACTCAAAACATTATGATAATTATGTTCTAAAGAATTGTGGAATATTTGGGATGTGAGCCATGTTTGGGCCCTAGTGTCGATCTGTTTTAACCCCTTGGGGGCTATTTTACTGGTATTCTCACTACTTTAAAACTACGATTTTTCACTCAGTCTTTCTTGTGAAATTGTTGACACTCCTATTTGATGATATTACGATTTCATGAAATGAAATACTAATTGGGTCGAGAACCCCATTTTATTTATGGCCCGAGTGGCATGTTGAGAGTGTCTGACTGAGTGCAGACGAGGGCCAATGTTGTGAGGATATTTATGATATGAGATAGGCCGAGATCTTGAGAGTGATTGATGCCATGATTTGGCTATTTATTTAGCGCTTGGGCTGAAGGAGCCCCTCCGAAGTCGGAGTTTGTACACACCCCTAGTGAACGCAGGTACCTACCGAGTGACAAGTGATTGGGAGGCATGAGTGACTGTGAGGTGCTGAGTGGCTGATTATGAGTCATGGTGAGGTATGTTCGAGGGGCTGATTATGAGTGACTGTGAGGCATGCCCGAGGGGGGCTGATTATGATACATGTTTTACCCGAGGGGCTGATTATGATATATGTTTTTTCCCGAGGGGCTACTGATGATTTTACTACTTTTACTCCGAGTTATGAAATATGTTTTGCCCGAGGGGCTGCTTATGATTTACTACTCTCACTCTGAGCTTATGAAATATGGTTTGCCCGAGGGGCCTCTATATGATTCATTTCATTTTTATACTAGACCTTTCGGTTGAAGTTGTTGAAAAATGTATATTTTAAATGGTTTTTTCGGAAGTTGATTTTAAGGCACGACGATTTCATACATATATGTTATACTATTTTAAAGTAAGGTTGTGCCTCATGTGATTTGATAACATTGATTTTATATGTTCTTGTTGCTCAGACCTGATTTATTTTCATTTCTATTGAGTTGGTGTACTCACATTATACCCTGCACCTCCGTGTGCAGATTTAGGAGCAGACATCGAGCATTAGCCTTTATCCCGCAGCGGAGCCAGATTTGCGGGATAAATAGGTAGATTTTCAGCGTCCGCAACATCTCTATTTTTCCCTCCCTGTTGTATCTTCATTTCATTTGGAGGCTTTGTATTATGACTTATTCTTCTAGATGCTCATGACATGTTGCCTCTGGGTTTTGGGGTTGGCAGTATTGTATCATGATGACCTACTTTATTCAGTAGTTTCTGTATATATTATGAAATGCTCGAATTTTGGAAATGGGATTTTTAAAGAAATTGTGAACATGTGATATATTGGCTAGCCTAGTTCCACGATAGGCGCCATCATGGCCGGTTTAGGATTTGGGGTCGTGACGGCGGCGCAAAATGAGATCGCATAACGTGTATGCGGACCGCACAATGGTCGCATACCTGGGCAGTGTGTTTTGGATTTTGGCCCATCTTGAGGGTCATTATGCGGTCGGATTTGCGGGCCGCATGTCAGGATTGTGTCCGCATTCGTGTGTCAGGGCCTGTTTTTCCTAATTTTTAAAACCCGACCCAGGTCATTAAAATATCCCTCCTATTAATTTTTAACAATTTTTATATGATATTAGAGAGAGGAAAGAGTGGGTCCTAGAGAGAGAGAGTCCCAACTTCATAAAATTGGTCTTCCTTCATCACTCAAGCTTGGAACTAATCAAGTAGGACACAAATTTCTTCACTCTAAGAGGTAATCTTCTACCCTATTAACCCTAAATTTCCAGATTTTTGTTAAAATGAAACATGGGTAGGATAGTTCATAAATATGGGGTTAAGAATCGTGCATGCATGTACCCAATTTATCATAATCCGGTAAGGGAAAGTAGGTTGGAGTAACCTTTGACTAAAAGGGGTTATTTAATCTAAAGCAACACCTAGTGTTTGATAGGAAGCTCAAATAAGTTCAAGACATGTTCATGATTCCTAATTCTATGTTTAAATGTGACGTATTTTGAATTAGATTGAAGGTGCTAAAAGTTCCAGTGATTTGAGATAGAAATTAAGGAAAAATCCCGATTCGAGATATGTATGGCTAACTTTAACCTTTGTAGAATCCTCTTGTTGGGTCCGAGTATACAGTATTTGTACCTTGTTTGGAAATATGTGAATTGATTGTTCAAATGTATTGAGATGTAAGATTCTATTCTCTGATTGTCTTAGTTGACTGTCATGTTACTGTGCTATATGAAGTTAAGAAAAGTGTTTTGATGTATCTATTTCGTTCTGCGCAAAGCTCGTAAATGCTAAAGGGTACCGACATGAAAGGATGTGCAATGAATAAAATATTGATGATGTGCCCAAATGTGGGAATGTGTAAAATGGCTAAAAGTCGTGTGTGGAAAGTAAGGAAAAAGGGTATTGTGAAATGATGTAAATGAGTTGAATGATTATGGAAACACAGTGTACATTAATTACTACATAATGAGAGTTATGGTGCCTTGGGCCCAAATAAATAAATTGTTTATATGAACTTGTATTCCTTGAAATGATGATTTTTGTGATGTAATTGTTTGTGCTTGTTGTTGTGAAATAAAGAGGGGTCGGGTTGCGCGCCGCAACACGAAGTAATAAGGTTGATGGGTTGTAATGATAAGGGTGGCTGAGGTAATAAGGGTGGCCGAGGTAATAAGGATTGAATGTGATCATTATTATTACTGAAATAAAAATCTATGAGCACTTGAATATGATGATGTTGAAAGGGAAAAAGGAGAGATTGTGAACCTTGTTTGATTTTGGTTGTTTTCTTTCCACGTGCCTTGATTAATTGGTTCTATTACTATCTCTTAATTGTGTATTGTTTGATTGTGCTTGGGATAAAGTTTGTTTATACATACTAGTACTATTTCACAGTACTAATGTCCCTTTTACCGGGGGCGCTACATCTTTTTATATGGATGTAGGTAGGTCCATAGCAGGTTGCTCAGCTCGCCGTTAGTGGTGCTTTCTCCTCATCCTTTCTCAGCTGTACTGGTGAGCCCCATCTTCTCTCGGGGCCATGTGTAGATCGTGCCGTCTCCTTTTGAGTATATTATGTATTGTAAGGTATAGCCGGGGCCTTGTTGCCAGCAAGTATTGTATAAACTCCTAGTCGCTTAAAGGCTCCGTAGAAACTATGTGGGTGTGTGTATATATATATATATGTATATATTTGGGCAGTGGTTGTATGTACTCCTAATCGTTGTCCGTATCGGGAAATGATGTGTCTATTATGTATGCTTTGTGAAACCTAGTATAATAACGTAAAATGAGGAAAAGGTTAGATTTATTGTGGTAATTATACACTTTTAAGTTTATCTCACTATTTCACATAAATAATGTATGTTATAAAAATGGGGAAACGCGTTGGGTAGGAAAGGCTAATGTATGTTATAAACACGGGGAAACACATTGGGTAGGAAAGGCAAATGAGGTACGCTTGACTGGGGTGACCCGGTTGAGAGTCGGCCGCGTCCCTCGATTTTGGGGAATACAAACTTGGTATCAGAGCCTAAGGTTTTAAAAGTGTCCTCGGATGTCTCAGAGCCGTGTCTAGTAGAGCTTTCTTATCGGTGTGTTGTTGACCACATCTATAATTAGGGGGCTACATGGACATTTAGGGAACACCCTTTTCATTCTTATTTTATATCGTGCGGTGACGTGGAAAGTGAGGATATTCTTGCCTAACTCGTGCTCTATTCCAAAATTTTCAGTGATGGCACCAAAGAAGAGAGCTCGACTCGGCCTAGAGGCCAATGCTGCCCCAAGTGTTGCCGTGAATTCCGTGCCCGATGGTGCGGGTGAGAGCAAATCCCCGACCTTGAATCCATCTGGCCTTTCTATTCCAGATCAGAGTGTTCCTATTCCTGCTGCGGCGGAGGGTGCTATAATCCCTCCCGCCGATATTCCTGATCCTTCTTCAGTTCCAACTTCGGGTCCCTGTACTTTCAATGGAGACCTCAGGGGAGCTATTCATATGTTTACCCATTTAGTGGTCGCTCAGGCCCAAAGATCTCATGCTGCCCCTGCATCCTCTAGCGGACAGGGAGGTTCTATCGGTTCCAGAGTCAACCAGTTTCTTCGGTTGGCCCCTCCAGAGTTCTCATGTATTGATCAAAAGGCCGATCTGCATGACTTTCTAGATGAAATTTACAAGACGCTTCGGGTTTTGAAGGCTACAGATACAGAGGTGGTTGAGTTAGCATCTTACAGGTTGAGGGGAGCAGTGTATTCCTGTTTTGTGATGTAGGAGGATTCCCGTGGGGAGGGAAGTCCTCCAGCGGGATGGGATGAGTTCGTTGATGCTTTCATGGATCACTTCTTGCCTGCCGAGACCATGGAAGCCCGTTCTACGTAGTTTGAGGTTCTCAAGCAGGGTAATATGAGTGTGTGGGAGTACCACATGGAGTTCGTGAGGTTGTCCAAGTATTCTCCTCAGTTGGTATCGACTATGGATACCAGAGTTCGACGGTTTGTTCTGGGCCTCATTCCCTTGGTTGTGAATGAAGATGCTACAACTGCCTTGCACTCACACATGAAATATGGTAAGATAATGGGACTCGCCCAGGCCACGGAGGCTAGAAAATTTATGATAACGCTGGAGAGGGAGAGTATCAGCAGAGCTCGGTCAGCGGGCCACTCGGGGAGTTCAATTGGAGGAGGGAGACTAGTTCAGGGGAGAGGACCATCAGGGCCATCCCAGTCTTATGCTCAGTCCTCATCCAGTGCACCGCCATCAGTGCCCTGTTATCAGCAGAGAAGTCACTGGGGGCCAAGATCAGGTAGCAGGAGATCCCATCAGTCCGGTCGTTCAGGAGGGAGGTTCCAGTAGCAGAGGAGGTCTCTGTGCCCTAAGTGTGGGAGGTTGCATACCGAGTCTTGTTACCTGGATATCCCCATATGCTACGAGTGTGGGGTGAGATGTCATATTCAGCGGGATTGTCGTGCGCCAGCCGTCCAGTTCTTCAGTCGCCACATCCTCAGTATGTCCTCCAGCTCCAGTAGGGCATGGCGCAGTTAGAGGTGGGGATCATGGTAGAGGTGGACCCATCCAGTTCTATGCTTTGAGTGGTCGCCAGATTGCAGAGGCTTCTCCAGATGTTGTTGTAGGTATTCTAGCTGTCCAAGCCCTTGATTGTTATGCTCTTATTGATCCGGGGTCCTCCTTGTCCTATGTTACCCCATTTATTACTTCAAGATTTGGGATAGAACCCGAACAGCTTCATGAGCCATTCTTTGTGGCGGCTCCGGTTGGTGATTCCATTATAGCTGCACGAGTCTATAGAAATTGTGTTGTCAAGGTGTGTGGTCCAGATACCACGGCCGATCTTATCGAACATGGGATGGTAGATTTCGATGTTATCGTGGGGATGGATTTGCTTTACTCGTGCTTTGCTAAACTCGACTGCCGAACTAGAATTATGAGACTACAGTTTCCTAACGAGTCAGTTATTGAGTGGAAGAGGAATGGTGTGGTGCCTAAGGGTAGGTTTATTTCCTACCTTAAGGCCTCGAACATGATTAAAAAAGGGTGTATTTATCATTTGGTCCGGGTTGCAAACACCACTGCAGAAGTGTCTGCCCCCGAGTCCGTTCCAGTTGTGAATGAGTTTCTTGAAGTGTTTCCGGAAGAGCTTCCAAGGATTCCGCCAGATAGAGAGATCGATTTTGGGATTGATGTATTGTCATATACACAGCCACTATCTATTCCACCATAAAGAATGGCGCCAACAGAGTTGAGGGAGTTAAAGGGGCAGTTAAAAGACTTATTAAAGAAGGGGTTCATTCGGCCGAGTGTGCACTCCGGTTCTTTTTGTTAGGAAGAAGGATTGGTCGTTTTGGATGTGTATTGATTATCGGCAGCAAAGTCACTCTCAAGAACAAGTATCCATTTCCTCGGATAGATGATTTGTTCGACCAATTGTAGGGTGCGAGTTTCTTCTCCAAAATTGATTTACGGTCGGGATATCACCAGTGGAAGATCAGAGAGCAGTGTATTCCTATGACCGCCTTCAGAACTCGTTATGGCCATTTTGAATTTTTGGTAATGTCCTTTGGACTGACCAATGCTCCAGCGGCTTTCATGGATCTTATGAACCGGGTTTTCAAACCGTTCCTTGACTCCTTCGTGATTATTTTTATTGATGACATCCTTGTCTACTCGCGGAGTCGGGAGGATCATGTTAATCACGACAGAGCAGTTCTGCAGACTCTTCATCAGCACCAATTGTATGCCATGTTTTCAAAATGTGAATTTTGGCTGGAGTCGGTCACATTTTTAGGTCATGTTGTTTACAGAGAAGGGATTAAGGTTGATCCCCATAAGATCACAGCGGTGAAGGATTGGCCTAGACCAACGACCCTGATAGAGATTCGCAATATCTTGGGTCTAGTCGGGTATTATCGGAGGTTTGTGGATGGGTTCTCTACCCTTGCCTCCCCATTTACTAAATTGACGCAGAAGACAACTAAGTTCCAATGGTCCGACGCTTGTGAGAAGAGCTTTCAGGAATCGAAATCAAGATTTACCTCAGCACCGGTGTTAAGCCAAAAGGCCCGGAGGGATTTGTGGTTTATTATGATGCTTCAAGGGTTGGTTTGGGATGTGTGTTGATGCAACACGGAAAGGTTATAGCCTATGCTTCCAGGAAACTCAAGAATGACGAGAAGAATTATCTGACGCATGATTTATAATTCACGGTAGTTGTGTTAGCATTAAAAATCTGGTGGCATTATTTGTATGGGGTTCATGTGGACGTGTTCTCAGACCACAAGAGTCTCCAATATTTGTTCAAGCAGAAGGAGTTGAATTTAGGACAGCGGCGATGATTAGAATTATTTAAGGATTATGATACGAACATTCTGTACCATCCAGTAAAATCAAATGTAGTGGTTGATGCTCTCGGTTGGAGGTCTATGGGTAGTCTCACTCATTTGGAGGAAGATCAGAGGCCATTGGCTCAGGAGGTTGGTCAATTGGCTAGTCTGGGGGTCTGTCTCTCGACCTCAGACGAGGGGAAAGTCATGGTGCATAATGGGGCAGAATCATCACTGGTAACGGAAGTCAAGGAGAAACAGTTTATTGATCCAGCATTGGCGCAGTTGAAGGAGGTAATTCTGAATAACAAGATTTCGGCATTTTCACTCGGGAGCGATGATGGTGTTTTGTGGTGCCAGGGAAGGTTATGTGTTGCTGATGTGGATAATGTTCGGGAGAGGGTGATGGCCGAAGCTCATAATTCCAAGTATTCTGTGCACCCAGGTTCTACGAAAATGCATCAAGATCTCCGGGAAATTGATTGGTGGAGCGGTATGAAAAGAGGTGTGGCAGACTTTGTATCTAAATGTCCGAATTGTCAGTAGGTGAAGGCCGAGCATCAGAGGCCTGGTGGGTTAACTCATCTTATGGAAATTCCAATGTGGAAATGGGAAATGATCAACATGGATTTAGTGGTAGTGTTACCTCGCACTCAGTGCAAGTTCGACTCGATTTGGGTGATAGTGGATCGACTCACGAAATCAGCTCACTTCTTGCCGGTCAAGTCCATTGATACTTCAGAACAGTACGCTCAGTTGTATACCAAGGAAATATTCAGGCTTCATGGTACTCTAGTTTCTATTATCTCATACCGAGGAGCCCAGTTCACGGTTAACTTTTGGAGGAAAGTTCAGCAAAGTTTGGGTACTTAGGTAAATCTCAGCACAACTTTCCATCCGCAGACTGAATGTCAGTCAGAGCGGACTATTTAGAGTCTTGAAGATATGTTACTGGGTTGTGTGTTGGACTTCAAGGGTAGTTGGGATGATCATTTACCGCTTATCAAATTTTCTTACAATAATAGCTTTCACGCTAGTATTCAGATGGCCCTGTTTCAAGCATTGTACGAAAGCAGGTGTAGATCTCCGATTGGGTGGTTCGAAGTTGGTGAAGCAGAATTGTTAGGGACAGATCCTGTGCACTAAGCATTGGAAAAAGTCAGAGTCATTCGAGAGAGGATGAAAACCGCTCAGAGCCGTCAAAAATCCTATGCGGATGTTCCTCGAAGAGAATTAGAATTCCAAGTAGTTGATTGGGCATTCTTGAAGGTATCTCGCATGAAAGGAGTGATGCGGTTTGGGAAGAAAGGGAAATTGGGCCCAAGGTATGTCGGGCCATATCGGATTGCTCAAAGGATAGGGAAAGTGGCTTATAGGTTGGAATTACCCCATGAATTATCATTAGTGCACCTGGTGTTCCACGTGTCAATGTTTAAGAAAGTGGTTGGAGATCCATCAGCCATCGTGCCAGTTGAGACTATTGAGGTTAATGAAGAATTATCATATGAAGAGGTTCTAGTTGCTATTCTTGATAGACAAGTCCGTATATTGAGGAACAAATAAATTTCTTCAGTTAAAGTATTGTGGCGAAGTTAGCACGTTGAGGAAGCCACGTGGGAAGCACAAGATAAGATGAAAGAAAGATATCCCCATTTTTTTGAATAAGTCTAGTAGTGTTCGTCAGAACTGTCATCTCTAAGAAAATTATACTTTATGTTAGGTTTTTTGCAAAAGCACCCCATCTTCCCCTAATTGCCTTATTATTGTAACGTGCCAATGTGTGCTAAAACTGAACTCGTTGTTCTATTTGGGTAGTGTGTAACCCTTGAGGTAAATGAAAGTTTTGCAGAACGTATGTGTTAGGAAAGTGATTAATGGTAGAGTAGGTTGGTAATAATTAATTGAAGAGAACCTAGTATTTTGAGATGATTGGGTTGTATGGGACTCATTAAAACAACCAAGTTATATGCACTAATTTGAATCATGTGCAATTTGTGGTATATGAAGAAAGAACTATGTGTAGTTGACAAAACGATTGAATATCTGCAAATTGTTGGGGTAAAAACGTTGTGTGTGAGTTATTGGGTGATTAAAACTATGTAATGGTGCTTGGAAATATGTTTCGGGGGCTCTCTGGCAGGTAGATAGGTCTAATTACAAAGGGAACTCTGGCGAAATTTTTCTGAAATATTGGAGTTAGTAAAATCCTGGAAGTTGCATATCATTCTTTCAAACCTAAATGATTTCCAAAACTCTAATTCTAGGACGAATGATTTTTAAGGGAGGAAGGATGTAAAGACCCGTAAAATTTTCTTGTTTAAGATAAAGGCCGAACGAGTCCCAGAGTTGTTTTATCATGGAAATTATTAAAACGGACCTAAATTGAGTAAAAAGTAACCCGAGACATAAAGAATAAAATTTTCCAAAAAGTAGGTGTTATGCGACGCACTATGCTATCGAAGAGAGTGTGGTTGTTTATGGCGAGTTATACGAAGAGAGTAGGAAACTTACCTGACATATTGTGATGGGAAAGTGGCCGCATAACCTGGTATGTGACGCATATCGCATAACTGAAATGTGGTTTGCATAGTTCACCTTGGCACCGCATTCCAACAATCCAAAAGTGCGAAACTAACTGTCCAGGTTTGCGATAACAATGCGATCCACATAGTGAAAATGCAATCGCATTTGTGTCGCAAACTGGACACTCTTTCTTAGCTTCCCGTTCACTCGCAACTTTACCCTGTTTTGTGAACTTTTGAACCACCTGCACTCTAACATAAACTTTAAATTTGTCAATTAAATAAATTTTACAAAAGTTGAAATTTACAAGAAAAAAAAGAGTGTTACCACACATAGGTTGCCTCCCATGAAGCGTTTGATTTAACATCGCGGTACGATGAAGTTGGCATTCTATTGGATTCATTCATCGGTCGGACATGGACCGTCTTTAGCAGCCAATTGCTCCACCACATGTCTTTCTCCATCAGTGCCCAAATAATGCTTGATGCGCTGGCCACATACTTTGAAAGTGTGGAGCCCATCCTCAGATTCTAATTCCACGGCGCCAAATGGGGACACATTTACCACTTTGAATGGACCGGACAATTTTGATTTGAGCTTGCCTGGAAATAATTTGAGTCTTGGGTTGAAGAGCAACACCAAGTCACCAGACTGGAACTCCCTTTTCAAAATCTTTTTGTCATGGACAAATTTCATTCTTTCATTATACATAGCTGCACTTTCATAAGCGTGGAAACGGAATCCCTCCATTTCGTTGAGTTGAGTTAGCCTCATGTTTGCAGCTTCGGTCCAATCCAAATTCAACTTCTTCAGAGCCCACATGGCTTTATGCTCAAGGTCCACCGGTAGATGGCAAGCTTTACCGAAGAGTAAACAGTAGGGAGAAGTACCAATGGGAGTTTTGTATGTAGTGTGGCGTGCCCATAATACATCGTCTAGCTTCCTTGACCAGTCGGTCCTGTTTGCATTGACTGTCTTTGCTAGAATGTTCTTGATCTCCCAGCTGGAGACATCTACCTGGCCGATTTATTGGGGATGATAAGGTGTGCCCACCTTATTCTTGACACCATATTTCTATAACAGCCCAGTGAAAACCTTGTTGCATAAATGAGACCCACCATCACTAAGAATGGCTCTAGGAGTGCCAAACCGCGTGAAGATGTTTTTCTTTAAGAACACACTCACACTCCTTGCCTCATTGATTGGCAAGGAAATAGCTTCAACCCATTTGGACACTTAGTCCACAGCCACCAGAATATACTTCATACCGCAGGAGCTCACAAAGGGACCCATAAAGTCAATGCCCCACACATCAAATATTTCAACCTCCAAAACAAAGTGCATAGGCATTTCGTGCCTTTGGAGATTGATCCCTACCTCTGACATTGGTCACAAGATTTGACCATTTGGTTGGCATCATGATAGATGGACGGCCAATAATAACCACATTCAAGCACTTTTGACGTCGTCCGATTACCACCGTGATGACCACCAACCGGTGAGTCATGGAATTCCTTTAGTATTTGCATCATTTCTTCCTATGGATCACACCTTCTAATAATGTTGCCCGCACTGATACAGAACAATAATGGCTCCTCCCAATAAGATTGTTGACACTCTCTTAAGAATTCTTCTTTTGGTATGCTTCCAAATCATCCGGGGTTAGGTCACTAACCAAGTAGTTGGCAATGTCGGCATACTAAGGATTGGATGAAGAAGATAATGTCAAGATGTGCTTATCAGGGAAGGCATCATTGATATCAAGATCATCCTTTGGTCGTTTGTCTTCTTCAAGTCTAGAGAGATGGTCCGCCACTTGGTTCTCGGTGCCCTTTCGGTTCTTGACTTCAAAGTCAAATTCTTGTAATAAGAGGACTCACCGGATTAGTATTGTTTTGGCATCTTTCTTCGCCATGAGGTAGCGAAGAGCGGCATGGTCGGTGTAGACCACCACCTTGGATCCCAACAAATAAGCCCGGAATTTTTCGAAACCATACACAATACCAAGAAGCTTTTGCTCTGTCACTGTATAGTTCATTTGCGAACCATTGAGCATCTTGCTTGCATAATAAATTGGATGAAAAACTTTGCTATGCCATTGACCCAAGACTGCTCCAATTGCTACACCACTGGCGTCACACATGAGCTCGAATGGAAGAGACCAATCCGGTGTGACAATAATGGGTTTCGTGGTGAGCTTCTCTTCGAGCTCCTCAAATGCCTTGAGGCACTTGTCATCAAACACAAACTTGGTGTCTTTATCAAGGAGCTTGCACATAAGATTTTCAATTTTGGAGAGCTCTTTGATAAAATGCCGATAGAACTCGGCGTGCCCTAGAAAGCTTCGAATACCCTTTACCGATGTTGGTGGAGGATGTTTTGAGATAATTTTAGTCTTTGCCCAGTCAACTTCAATGCCATGTTTTGATATCATGTGCCCCAAGACAATGACTTCGTCCACCATGAAGTGGCATTTCTCCCAATTAAGCACGAGGTTGGTCTACTCATATCTCTTGAGCACTTATCTAAGGTTATCAAGAAAATGCTCAAACGATCACCGACCACCGAAAAATCACCCATCAAGACCTCTAGGAAGTCTTCTACCATGTCGGAGAAGATGGACATCATGCATCGTTGAAAGGCAGCCTGAGCGTTGCACAAACCAAACGGCATCCGGCTAAAGACAAAGGTCCCATACGGGCAAGTGAATATGGTCTTCTTTTGGTCCTCCAAGGCTCTATTAATTTTATTGTAACCGCAATACCCATCCAGGAAGCAATAGAAAGATCTTCCCGCTAGACGATCAAGCATTTGATCAATAAAAGGCATAGGGAAATGATCCTTTCAAGTGGCATTGTTGAGCTTCTGATAGTCCATACATATTCTCCATCCGATGACCGTCTGTGTGGGGATAAGCTCATTCTTTTCATTGTGAATCACCATCATGCCCCCCTTCTTTGGTAAACATTGTACCAGACTCACCCACTGACTATCCGCAATGGGGTAGACAACCCCGGCATCCAACCATTTGATAATTTCTTTCTTGACCAATTCTTGCATTGAAGGATTTAATCTTCTTTGATGTTCCACACTTGGCTTTCTCCCTTCTTCTAATTGAATTTTGTGCTCACATATCCCGACGGAGATTCCTCAGATGTTAGCAATTTTCAATCCAAGTGCTTATCGGTGCTCCCACAAGACATTCAACAAATCATCAACCTACACATCATTCAACAAAGAAGAAACGATCACCGGTGAAGTGTTATTAGAACCGAGAAATTTGTACCTCAAGTGTGATGGAAGTGGTTTGAGCTCAAGTTGTGGTGGCTCAATGATTGAAGGTTTTGCGGAGGAGTAGCTCGATTCTCTAAGTCAAGAGAGAGTTTCTTTGGTGCATATGTATAGGACCCACGTCCTTCCAATGCGTTCACTATTTCAACATACCCCTCAATGTCTTCGCAATCAAAGTTCACCAAGATTTCCTCCAAAGCCTCGCTGAGGAATTCTTCTTCCATATTCATCTCAATAGCATCTTCAACCTCATCAACTGCATCAATGACCGATATTCCTTCGTATGCACTTGGAAATTTCAAACCCTTTCTAGCTTGGAAGGTGACTTCCTCACCATTCACTCGAAACTTGATTTCATGTCATTCCGAGTCCATTAAAGCTCTTCCCTTCGCAAGGAATGGTCTTCCTAGGATGACAGTAATCTCCTTGTCTACCACACAATCCAAGATGACAAAATTGGTCGGGAGAAGGAACTTCCCCACCTTTACCAAGATATCATCAACAATTCCCACGGGTTTCTTAATTCATCAGTTGGCCATTTGCAATCTCATGCTAGTGGGTCTTGGCAACCCCAATCCCGCTTGCTTGTAGATAGCAAGAGGCATCAAATTTATGCTAGCCCCGTTATCACAAAGTTCTCTAGAAAAGTCTCGCAACCTGATGGTACATGGGATAGTGAATGCTCCTGGGTTTTCCTTTTACTCAACGGTGGTTGTAGTAATTATCGAATTTACTCGATGAGTCAAGTTCACCACTTCATTCTTTTTAGTTATCTTCTTGGTCATCAAATCTTTCAAGTATTTGGAAAACCCTGACATTTCTTGGAAAGCCTCCAAGAATGGGATTTTTACCCATAATTGTTTCAAGATGTCATAGAACTTTTCAAACTTGCCATCGTCCGCCCTTCGTGCAAGCCTTTGAGGGAATGGAGGAGTAGGTCGAGGAATTGGTGGAGGAGCTTTTGGGGTCTCCCTCACTTTTTCCTTAACCTCTCCATGCTTTGCTTCTTGGATTTTTACCTCTTGGGAGGCCTTCTCAATTTAAATAACCACTGGCAACTCAACTTGTGCTTCCACTTCTTGATTAAGATTTTCTACATCAACCACTTGATCGCCTTCATCTTGAAGCACCTTACCGCTTCTAGTGGTGATGGCCATCCGATGAGAACATGGTCTGCTTGCAGCACCTTTTGGGTTGACAATAGTGTCACTCAGAAGAATACCCTTTAGATAGGGAGTTTGTTCTCGTGACAAATCTCTCATTTGCATGTCGAACTTTTGAATGGAGGCGGTGCATCATCCCACTACCTCGGACATGTTTTTCACTGTTGCATCACTTCGCTCTTGATTTTGCAAGATTCTCTCTTGCATCCCTTCCATTTTGGACTCATTTGACGGCCCCTCCTTGTATTGTGAGGAGTGGGAATATTTCCCTCTTGGTGGAAAATAAGGGTTGGAACTTCTATTTACATAATTGTTGTTGTTGTTCCAAGATCCTTGATCATTTTGATCATTTCGCCAATTTTTTTGGCCTTGCCCTTGCGGGTTTTGCCTCCTATTGTTTTGATGGCGGAAACCACCTTGAGAATTTTCGACATAATTGGCTTCTTCAAAATCTTGACTTCCCATCGATTGCATGTCTTCCACCATATTTACCTTTTTTGTTTGACTCTCAGTGAACATCTTTGTCAACATATCATTGTTGGTAGCAAGATCGGCAATCAATTGGTCTCTCTCTTGATTGTCTTTAATCATGTTGGTAAGAGAGGGAGTACCATAGGAAATTCCACCGCTAGCATCCTTCGAGTTCCATGCTTGATTATGCTTTGCCATTTTGTCTAAAATTTGAGTAATCACAACGAATGACTTGTCCATGAATGACCCATCTACGACATTTTTAGCAATGGACTGGGATAGTGGGTCCAAACTCATATAGAATTTCTCCATCAAAATATGGTCTGGAAACCCATGATTTGGTGATGTCACTAGGTATAGCTTGAATCGGTCACATGCCTCGTGTAAGTGCTCCCCTGGCAGTTTCTTGAAGAAAAAAATTTTATCTCTCAGCTCTGACTTTTTTCTATTTGGGAACCACTTTGCTAAGAAGGCTCGGACAAGCTTAGGCCATGATGTGATACATTGAGGAGGTAAGTTTTGAAGCCATTTTATCACTTCTCCTGCCAACAAGTACTTGAACACCCGCAATCCTAAAGCATCATCTGTCACATTGGTTTGTTTTTGCATAGCGCATACACCCAGGAAGTTCCTTAGGTGTTGCATCGAATCATTATCCGTTGAGTTATGGAACAATCCTTTCGCTTTTAGAATTATAATCATCCCATGATCCACTTTGAATGTAGAGGCACCAACCACCGGAGGGAGGATAACATTGGTGTCGTCAAGGTATTCTTCGATGTCGGCAAAAGGGTTCTCCTCTTCATCATAATCAACATTGGCCATTGTCACCTTGTACACCAAGCAAAACAAGCAACGTGTGATGCAATAGAAAAATATATAAAGTAAAGCACACACTATCTAGTAATTTCAAAACCGTATTCCCCGGCAACGGCGCCAAAATTTGATACACTCAAATTACACCTTAAAATAGTGAGCGATCGATGTAAAATATAGTAACCCAACAAGATTGGGGTCGAATCCCACAGGGAATAGGCATGAAAAGTTTACTTTGGTAGTGTGAATCTTAACTCAAATCGTATCCCTATTCCGTTAATTGTAACAGGAATATGGGAATAGATTGTGTGGTACCTTGATCGAAATAGTGACAAGTATGATTAATTAAAGTTATAATTAATGTGATTAACTAAACCAAGGTTGTGTCCCCGTTAATGAAATGTAATGCTAATAGGTATTAATATGATATATTTCTAATGGAAGGCCTTTTAGATATGCAAATGATTTCTAAATGACTACCCAATATTTTTCAATAGTTGGGTAGTATTTCCTTTTTATGATTGTTCCAAATATAAAAGAGTTACAATGAAGAACAATCACTTTATTCCAAATAAAAACCACTTATTCCTAAGCGATTCTATTAAACAAGGTTTAAAGCCTTGAGTCTTTGATATTTACTCCTACCAATTCTAACTCACTTTTTCAAGTAAAGAAAGAATTTATTGGCACTTGTTAATGTTTGCAACCACCAACAATATATGAAGAATGGGAAGTAAATAAATATCAACCAACCATTATATATATATATATATATATATATATATTCAAGGTTAAATACCCAATAACATAACACTCATTTAGAGTCAACAACCTTAGTATTTAAAGCTACCTACTCATGCTTAAAGGCAAAAAAAATGAGAGTAATAAATGTCATAAAGCTTACAAAATTAAAGAATCTTCACATGTTATATTCTAGTTATGTCACGACAGCCTTCCGGCTCAGTTATCTATGATAGTATTACATGAAAAGATACGTTATGTTGGTACTCGATTGAGTAAGGTACCGGGTGCCCGACGCGGCCTGTCGGTTTGGGTCGTGACAATCACCTACTAAGAAAATTTACATTTTGCTTTATTTGGCCTTAAAATAATCAAAGGCAATCTTATAATCTTCTCCATATTACAAACATTTCAAAAGGGACGTTAGCTTCAATCACTAATCTCCACGACAAAGAAAATAAAATGTTTTCTTACTCACTAAGTTGTATCGCAACAGGAGGAATAAAATATAGGCAAAAGACTACAATGAATATGATTTACAACTACAGAAATCCATGCACAACACCTTAGTAAAATCACAAGAGAGAGAGAGGGAAAGGGGTTCAGTATACATTTTTAGATGGTAAAATAGAGTAAGCATGTTTTATCAAGAGCAAAACAGTACACAGTGTAATAGAACAATGAAGTACAGGTGTTCCTATGTGTTCGTCCATTCCAACTCTCACTTATATATAGTAAGTAATTTCAAAATGGGCGCAGCTTCAACCCAACAAGATCTCAACAGGACTTCTTGAAACACAAAAAATTCCAACGAGATTTCTTAGCACTTGAGCAACGTGAGGTTTTGCGATTCTAAATGAGTACGGTGTAATCTTTTCCAAGAATATCATACCGATTTTTTTCCTACTCCAGGTATGTTAAGGCTATGCCCTTCCTTCATTTTTGCATGATCTCGTAGTTATACGAGTTTGATAACGAGGCATAAAGAGAAATTCGTATTCCTGAATTTATGTACATTTTCTAGTCCCATAAGTTACAGTATTCTTCCTTATCGGGACTTTATATTCAATTGAGTATTGTCTTGTTACAGACAATAGATAAGAGAGCCTATATATACAGTATTGCAGTATTTTCGTTACCGTCGAGCTATAGTCGATGGGCATTCCCCTATTGGGCAACTTCTGATCATATGGTAAGTTATATACCGAACCTACTGTGGCCGAGCACTTAGGAGCGAGCCCAATTGGCCTAGATACAGAACCTAGAATGGCTGAGCACCTATGAGCAACCTACTAAGGAAGAGCAGTTATATATATATATATATATATATACCGAGTGTTATACGGCCGGGCAACTGTTTTACTTACTATATTGAGAGAGTTGAATCAGTATCAGCAGGTAAGCATATCTTCAGATTATCTTTGACTTCTAGTTACTTTATATTATTATATTATCAGTTCAGTTTTAGCTTTCAGTATATTTTCTTACATACTCGGTACATTATTTTGTACTGACGTCCCTTTTCTAGGGGCGCTGCATTTCATGTGTGCAGGTTCAGATAGACAGATGGGTAGACCTCCCCATTACGTGTTACCCAAGTTTAGCTTGATCGGTAAGCTCTATGCCCTTCGGAGTTGCCGAATCTAGAGCTTATTATACATCTTGTGTATATATGTATATACCTTATGAGTATATCGGGGCCCTATTCTGATCCCTGTATAGTGCAATATGTTGGGCTTGTAAGCCTTTTATGTATATTTTTGGTTTGCCAGCCGTAGTAGTTAGGACGGCCTTGTCAGCCCAGCTTTATATTAATGTTTAGTCAGCATTCACAATTGTCTTGCAATATGGCCCATGGCCAAAGTATGACATTATATGTGTTTACCTTGAAAATGGTAATTACAATTATATTTGATTATGTTGTTCTAAAAATATGTGATCTATTTTAATACTAGTTTTTTAGGCAGTAGATGCTAGGTGGGAAGTGAGTAAACGAAATAAGATCGAAAGATAATGAAATTATGCAAACCGAGCAGTGAAGGGACGGGGTCTCGAGCTTGGTCGGAATGGACCTCGAGGTCGAGCTCAAGAGCTTGACAAAGGGCTGTCGAGAATGATACAGCAGTATTGAAGGCCTCAAAGATGGAATATTTGTGATTAATAATGAGAAATAAATGAAGAACAACTAATGAACACAATAAATGAAAGGCAATAAATTAGTGAAATAATTGTAGAGAACGTTTAGTTAGAGAGCAGAGAATGTTCTTGTTCTTGTATTGAATATCGTCTCTCTTACAAAGTGACAAAGGTCCCCTTTATATATGAAGGGGGAATCTCAACATAGTACATGTGTAATTATTAGAAAAGTGATATGGCTGATACATCCATTTAATGCCACAGTACGGGCCTATACTATTTTGCGTACTTGGTTAGCTTTAACCACATGCTTTTTGGGGATTTCCCGCCTTTCCATGATGGTCTTCGATAAACACTTCTTCGGGGTCGAGAACCCTCGATGGTAAAACTTGAACCTTCGATCCTTTTGAGTGTCGTAATGATCGTAAAATCGGGTTCTCCAATTTTAGCCGTATACAGATAGTCCCCGCGTTTCTTAGAGCGAAGTGATAAGAAATGGTCTTGAATTATTGCCTCTTCGATATCCCTATTATGACGTCAGTCTCTTCAAAGCATTAAATGATGTGACATAAAAATCTTCTTAGAGGTTGTTGTCAACACAATTCTCGAGAAGCCCACGAACTGTTATTGGTTCTACCTTTCCACTTAAAGCATGCCCAAAAGGCCTCTATAAATACTTCAATCACTTGCCTTTTCATAATTTTACATCTTCTTCAAACCTTCAAAATTTTACTAAGTGTTTCCCACTCTTACTTTCTATATGCGTTTGCTTCTTCATCTTCTCTCTTCAAAACTCAATTATAACCAAGGAAAAAACATCCAAAACGGTACAACAAAAGGAGGGAGCCACTTCTTTATCTCGCCCATCTAAGGGTAAGTCAAAAAATCCTCCTACCTCGAGCAGTGCATCCCTGGTCCTTTTGACACCGTCTCCGATTTCACCATTGAAAAACCCCTTTCTACATCGTGCCGATACAAGCCTATGTCTCGATATATAAATGTAGTATCAGATAGAAAGGGAAAAACTTGACTGCCATTGGCGGGAGGCAGCCCGAGTGGAAATACCTACAGCTGACAAAATCATAGTCACACATAAGGCAGGTTGTCTCAGCATATACATATACCCTTTTTACCGTAGGCCCCGTATATTTTTCCTCTCCACTGATTGACCCGGTGATTCTCGACTTTTGTCGTCAATGCCGGGTGACACTCGGTCAGATTTATCCTTCCTTTGGGAGCATTGTATATATGATACGACGCATTACCAATATGGTCGAGAGAATGGCTTTCACCCTCGACTATTTGATCAGATTATACAGCCCTCATCTCTTCCGATGGGCCTAATTAAGCTGCATCGTTGATCTGCCAAGGCGTTCTTCGCCTGCATCGACGAGGATAATGATCGTCGATGGATGAGCTGGTTTGTTAAAATCAGAACTTCGGACGCCGTCCATGTTGATAGGATGCCATTCCTGGATGAATGGAATATGAAGCGTAAGCATCCCTGGATTGAGTATGTTTTGACACCTCTTTTTCTCTTGACTTATTTTCTTTTAATTGTGCAACCACCGTTTGGTTCCCCGACGCGGTCCAGAATCTTTCGGGGTGGGTCAAAATTTTTGACTCCGCCTTTCCATACAACAAATGAGTCTTGCGCAATCTGGCTAAAATACGGCCGTAGGCTAAGAACCACGGTATGCTCTCGTCGTTGTTATTTTTTCATTCTTTGTAAGTATTTTCGATGGTGGTGTTTTTTAGTATAACACGGTTGTGCAGGCCTTGGGGAAGGAGTGTGGATGGGACCTCCCCTTCCTGTGTAGGAAGAGGCACCGAAGACTGCCAAGGACAAGAAAAGGAAGAAGGAGGCCTCGATAGAGTCTCCAAAATACAAAAAGGAAAAGGTTGAGAAGCCCAAGACCTATGCCACGGTCCTATCCTCAATGGCCGCTGAGAGCCTGCGAGACGAGGAAGAGAGTGATGATACCTGTCCTTTGGTACAAAGGGCAAAATGAAGTGCTGATGCTTCGGGAGTTGTCGAGCAGTCGTCTTCCGAGTTAGGAGCGGCTGATGCAGACCTGCCTTCTGCTGAGTAGACCCTCGAGGAGGGTTAGGGTGCAGTCCCCGAACCGCCCGTCTGACATGGCACTGTCCCCGTTGGTGAGTTTGAGGGATCTACTTCCGAAATTTTTTGGGCGCGAGACGAAGCCTCGATGGAGGCTGATGTTGCCGGTGTATTTCAATCGGGTCTATCGTTATGTCCAGGGGAGATATGAGACACCCAAGAGAGGAATACTCGCGGTCTAGGGGCCTCTCACGGAAGGGGTGTGTAAATACCCTTAACATTTTCTAGCTTTGAAATAACGCCCGAATGAGTCCCCGAGCTGTTTTTATTGTGGAAATATTTAAAACAGACCTAAACTAGTAAAAAGTACCCCAAAACTTAAAGAATATAATTTTCCAGAAAGTAGGTGTTATGCGACGCACTATGCGATCGCACAGCGTGTATGCGGACTGCATAATGGTCGCATACACGGGCATATCACTGCCCCATTTGAGGACAACTATGCGGTACAATATGCGATCGCATTTCAGTTCTGCGGACTGCATAGCTGTCGCATTGTTGCCTATGGTTTTGGGAGGGAAGTTATGCGGTGCATTATGCGATAACATAACGTGTATGCGGACCGCACAATTGTCGCAAACTTGGGCAGTCTGTTTCGTATTTTGGCCCATCTTGAGGGCCATTATGCGGCCGGTTCTGCGGACCGCATGTCAGGAATGCGATCGCATTCCTGACCGCATTCTTGTGTCGGGCTTCTATTTTTCTAATTTTAACACCCGACCCTAGTTCATTAAAAACACCCTTCCCCTTCATTTTAACCATTTTTTTTAGATACTAGAGAGAGGACATAGTGGGTTATAGAGAGAGAAAGTCCCAACTTCATCAACTTGGTCATCCTTCATCACTCAAGCTTGGAACTAATCAAGTAGAACTGAAATTTCTTCACTCTAAGAGGTAAGCTTCCACCCCGTTAACCCTAAATTTCCAGATTTTGTTAAAATGAAACATGGGTAGGATAGTTCATAAAGACGGGGTTAAGAACCTTGCATGCATGTACCCAATCTACCATAATCTAGTTAAGGAAAATAGGTTGGGGTAATATTTCATTAAAGAAGGGTTATTTAATCTAAAAAGAACACCTAGTGTTTGATATAAAGCTCAAATGAATTCAAGACATGTTCATGATTCCTAATTCTAAGATTAAATGTGTCGCATTATGAATTAGATTGAAGGTGCTAGAAGGCCCGGTGGTTTGAGATAGAAACCAAGGAAAAATCCCGATTTGAGGTATGTATGACTAGCTTTAACCTTCGTAGAATCCTATTGTTGGGTCCGGGTATTTGGTATGTGCACCTTGTTTGGAATTATGTGAATTGATTGTTCAGACGTGTAAAGGCATGAGATTCTATTCTCTGATTTTCCTGGTTGATATTCATGTTATTGTGCTGTATGAAGTTGTGAAAGGTGTTTGATGTGTAATGAACGAAAGGTTGATAATGTGCTCAAATGTGGGAATGTGTAAAATAGTTGAAATCCATATGTGGGAAGCAATGAAAAAGGGTATTGTGAAATAATGTAACTGAATTGAGAGATTATGGCAACACCATGTTCATGAAATTACTACTTGATGAGAGTTATGGTGCCTTGGGCCCAAATATATAAATTGTTGATATGAATTTTGTATTCCTTGAAGTGATGATTCTTGTGATGTAATTGTTTGTGGTTGCTGTTATGAAATATGGTTGTCAGGTGGGATCGGGTTGCACGCCGCAACACAAAGCAATAAGCTTGATAAGGTGTGAGTCAATAAGGGTAGCCGAGGTAATAAGAATGGAATGTGATCATTATCACCATCGAAATGAAAAATCCGGGAAACTCTTGAATATGGTGATGTTGAAAGGGAAAAAGGAGAGATTATGAAACTTGTTGATTTTAGCTGTTTCTTTCCAAGTGCATTGATGGATTTGTTATATTACTGTGTCTTAATTGTGTATTGTTTGATTGTACTTGGGAGAAAGTTTTTTCATACATACTTGTACTATTCCACATTACTAACGTCCCTTTTGTCGGGGGCGCTACATCTTTTTATATGGATGTAGGTGGGTCCATAGTAGGTTGCTCAGCTAGTCGTTAGTGGTGATTTCTCCTCATCCTTTCTCAGCTGTACTGGTGAGCCCCACTTCCTCTCGGGGCCATGTGTAGTTTATGCCATCTCCTTTTGAGTATATTATGTATTGTAAGGTATAGTCGGGGCCTTGTTGCTGGCCAGTATTGTATAAACTCCTAGTACTCTTAGAGGCTCCGTAGACACTATGTGGGTGTATACGTATATTTTTGGGTAGTGGTTGTATTTGCTCGTAATCGTGGTCCGTATTGGGAAGTGTTGTATCTATTATGTATGTTTTGGGAAATCTGGTATAATAATGTAAAATGAGGAAGAATTTGATTTATTGTGGTAATCACACACTTTTAAGCTTATCTCACTACTTCACATAAATAATGGATTGTATAAACATGGGGAAGCGCGTTGGGTAGGAAAGGCAAATCAGGTTGGCTTGACTGGGGTCCCCAGGTTGAGTGCCGGTCGCGTCCCTCGATTGTGCGGACTGGCAAACTTGGTATCAGAGCCTAAGGTTTTAAAAGTGTCCTAGGATGTCTCGGAGCCGTGTCTAATAGAGCCCTTCTTATCGGTGTGTTGTCGACCACATCTATAATTAGGGGGCTACATGGACATTTAGGAAAACACCATTTCATTGTTATTCTATATCATGCGGTGAAGTGGAAGGTGAAAATATTCTTGTCTAACTCGTACTCTGTTCCAATATTTTCAGTGATGGAACCAAAGAAGAGAGCTACTCGGCAGAGGCCAATGCCGCCCCAAGTGTGGCCGTGAATTCTGTACCTAATGGTGCGGGTGAGAGCGTATCCCCGACCTTGAATCCACCTTGCCTATCTGTTCCAGATCAGAGTGTTCCTATTCCTGCTGCGGCGGAGGGTGCTACCATCCCTCCCGCCGATTTTCCTGATCCTTCTTCGGTTCCAGCTCCAATTCCCGGTACTTCCGATGGGGACCTCAGGGGACCTATTCATATGTTGACCCAGTTAGTGGCCGCTCAGACCCAAAGATCTCATGCTGCCTCTGTGTCCTCTAGCGAATAGGGAGATTCCGCCGGTTCTAGAGTCAACCAGTTTCAGCGTTTGGCCCCTTCAGAGTTCTCAGGTATTGATCCAAAGGCTGATCCGCAGGACTTTCTAGATGAAATATACGAGACACTTTGGGTTATGAAGGCTACAGAGACAGAGGGGGTTGATTTAGCATCTTACAGGTTGAGGGGAGCAGCATATTCTTGGTTCGAGATGTGGGAGGATTCCCGTGGGGAGGGAAGTCCTCCGGCGAGATGGGATGAGTTTGTTGATGCTTTCATGGATCACTTCTTGCATGTCGAGACTATGGCAGCCCATGCCACAGAGTTTGAGGTTCTAAAGCAAGGTAATATGAGTGTGTGGGAGTACCACATGGAGTTCCTGAGGTTGTCCAAGTACGCTCCTCAGTTGGTATCGACTATGGATGCCAAGGTTCGACGGTTTGTTCAGGACCTCAGTCCCTTGGTTGTGAATGAAGCTTCTACAACTGCCTTGCACTCAGACATGAATTATGGTAAGATAGTGGGATTTTCCCAGGCCACGGAGGCTAGAAAATTGAAGATAAGGTCGGAGAGGGAGAGTATCAGCAGGGCCCGATCAGCGGGCCACTCGGGGAGTTCAGTTGGAGGAGAGAGACCAGCTCAGGGGAGAGGACCATCAGGGCCATCCCAGTCTTATGCTCAGTCCTCATCCAGTGCACCACAATCAGTGCCTTGTTACCAGTAGAGCAGTCGCTCGGGACCAGGATCAAACAGTAGGAGACCCCATCAGTCTGGTCGTCCAGGAGGGAGGTTCCAGCAGTAGAGGAGGGCTCCGTGCCCCAAGTGTGGGAGGTTCCATACCAAGTCTTGTTTCCTGGATATCCCCTTATGCTACGGGTGTGGGGTGAGAGGTCATATTCGGTGGGATTGTCGTGTGCCCTGTCATGGCATGGGTAGTGGTTTTGCTCAGCCGTCCGGTTTTTCAGTCGCCGCATCCTCAGTATGTCCTCCAGCTCCAGCAGAGCATGGTTCCATCAGAGGTGGAGCTCATGGTAGAGGTGGACCCAGTCGGTTCTATGCTTTGAGTGGTCGCCAAAGTGCGGAGGCTTCTCCAGATGTTGTTACAGGTATTCTGGTTGTTCAAGCGCTTGATTGTTATGCTTTTATTGATCTGGGGTCCTCCTTGTCCTATGGTACCCCATTTATTACTTCAAGTTTTGGGACAGAAGCAGAACAACTTCATGAGCCATTCTCTGTGTTGACTCCGGTTGGTGATTCCATTACAGTCGCACGAGTCTATAGGAATTGTGTTGTCACGGTGTGTGGTCGAGATACCACGGCCGATCTTATCGAACTAGGGATGGTAGATTTATATGTTATCATGGGAATGGATTGGCTTTCCTCGTGCTTTGCTAAACTCGATTTCCGAACCAGAGTTATGAGGCTAGAGTTTCCTAATGAGTCAGTTATTGAGTGGAAAGGGAATGGTGTGGTGCCAACAGAGTTGAGGGAGTTTAAAGAGCAATTGAAAGACTTATTAGAGAAGGGGTTCATTCGGCCGAGTGTGTCGCCGTGGGGCGCTACAGTTCATTTTTTTCATGAAGAAGGATGGGTCGCTGCGGATGTGTATTGATTATCGGCAGCTCAACAAAGTCACTATCAAAAACAAGTATCCACTACCTCGGATAGATGATTTGTTCAACCAATTGCAGGGTGCGAGGTTCTTCTCCAAAATTGATTTACGGTCGGTGTATCACCAGTTGAAGATCATAGAGCAGGATATTCCTAAGGCCGCCTTCAGAACTCGTTATGGCCATTTTGAATTTTTGGTATTGTCATTTGGACTGAACAATGCTCCAGCGGCTTTCATGGATCTTATGAATCAGGTTTTCAAATAGTTTCTTGACTCCTTCGTGATTGTTTTTTTTATGACATCCTTGTCTACTCGCGAAGTCGGAAGGATCATGCTAATCCCCTCAGGGCAGTTCTACAGACTCTTCACCAGCACCAATTGTATGCCAAGTTTTCAAAATGTGAATTTTGGTTGGAGTCAGTCACATTTTTGGGTCCTGTTGTTTCCAGATAAGGGATTAAGGTTGATCCCCAAAAAATCACAGCGGTAAAGGATTGGCCTAGACCAACGACCCCGACAGAGATTCGCAATTTCTTGGGTCTAGCAGGGTATTATCGGAGATTTGTTGAGGGGTTCTTTAACCTCACCTCCCCATTGACTAAATTGACGCAGAAGGCAATTAAGTTACAATGGTCCGACGCTTGTGAAAAGATATTTCAGGAATTGAAATCTAGATTGACTTCAGCACCGGTGTTAACTTTGCCAGAAGGCACAGAGGGATTTCTGGTTTATTGCGATGCTTCAAGGGTTGGTTTGGGATGTGTGTTGATGAAACACGAGAAGGTTATAGCCTATGCTTCCAGGCAACTCAAGAATCACGAGAAGAATTATCCGATGCATGATTTAGAACTCGCGGCAGTTGTGTTTGCATTAAAAATATGGTGAAATTATTTGTATGGGGTCCATGTGGACGTGTTCTCAGACCACAACAGTCTCCAATATTTGTTCTAGCAGAAGGAGTAGAATTTAAGGCAGCGGTGATGGTTGGAATTTCTTAAGGATTATGATATGAACATTTTGTACCATCCAGGAAGAGCAAACGTAGCAGCCGACGCTCTCGGATGGAAGTCTATGGGTAGTTTGGCTAATTTGGAGGAAGATCAGAGGTCGTTGGCTCAGGAGGTTTGTCAATTGGCTAGTCTGGGGGTCTTTCTCTCGACCTCAGACGAGGGGAAAGATGGGGCAGAATCATCACTTGTAGGGGAAGTCAAGGAGAAGCGGTTTATTGATCCAGCATTGGCGCAGTTGAAGGAGGCAGTTTTGAATGGCAAGATTTCGGCATTTTTGCTCAGGAGCGATGATTGTGTTTTACGGTGCTAGGGAATGTTATGTGTTCCTGATGTGGATAATCTTCGGGAGAGGGTGCTAAAGCTCACAATTCCAGGTATTCCTTGCACCCAGGTTCTACGAAAATGTACCAAGATCTCCAGGAGATTTATTGGTGGAGCGGTATGAAAAGAGGTGTGGCGAACCTTGTATATAAAAGTCCGAATTTTCAGCAGGTGAAGGCCGAGCATCAGAGGCATGGTGGGTTAAGTCAACTTATGGAAATTCCAATGTGGAAATGGGAAATGATCAACATGGATTTATTGATAGGGTTACCTCGCACTCAACGCAAGTTCGACTCAATTTGGGTGATAGTAGATCGACTCACGAAATCAGCGCACTTCTTGCCGATCAAGTCCACCGATACTGCAGAACAGTACGCTCAGTTGTATACCAAGGAAATAGTCAGGCTACATGGTACTCCAGTTTCCATTATCTCAGACCGAGAAGCCCAGTTCAGGCTAATTTTTGGAGGAAATTTCAGCAAGGTTTGAGTACCCAAGTAAATCTCAGCACAACTTTCCATCCGCAGACTGATGGTCCNATGATCATTTACCGCTTATCGAATTTGCTTACAATAACAGCTTTCACGCTAGTATTCAGATGGCCCCATTTGAGGCATTGTATGGAAGGAGGTGTAGATCTCCGATTGGGTGGTTCGAGGTTGGTTAAGAAGAATTGTTAGGGACAGATCTTGTGCACGTTCAGAGCCATCAAAAATCCTATGCGGACGTTTGTCGAAGAGAATTGGAATTCCAAGTTGATGATTGTGTATTCTTGAAAGTATCCCCTATGAAGGGAGTGATGTGGTTTGGGAAGAAAGGGAAATGGAGCCCAAGGTATGTCGGGCCATATCGGATTGCTCAAAGGATAGGACAAGTGGCTTATACGTTGGAATTCCCCCCTGAATTGTCATTAGTGCACCCGGTGTTCCACGTGTCCATGTTGAAGAAAGTGGTTGGAGATCCATCAGTCATCATGCCGGATGAGACCATTGGAGTTAATGAAGAATTATCATATGAGGAGGTTTCGGTTGCTATTCTTGATAGACAAGTCCGTAGATTGAGGAACAAATAAATTACTTCAGCTAAAGTATTGTGGCGAGGTCAGCATATTGAGGAAGACACGTGGAAAGCGGAGAATGAGATGAAAGAAAAATATCCCCATTGGTTTGAATTAGTCTAGTAGTGTTCGTCAGACCTGTCATCTCTAAGCGAATTATATTTTACCTCTGGTTTTGTGCAAAAGCACCCCATCTTCCCCTAATTGCCTTATTGTTGTAATTTTCCAATGTGTGCTAAGACTGAATCCAAAGTTCTATTTGAGTGGTGTGCAGCCTTGAGGTAAATGAATGTTTTGTGGAACGTATGTGTTAGCCAAGTGATTAATAGTAGTGTAGGTTGGTAATGATTAATTGAAATGAATATAGTATATTGAGGTGATTGGGTTGTATGGGACTCATTAAAACGACCAAGTTATGTGCAAAAATGTGAATCATGTGCAAATTTGTGGTATGAGAAGAAAGAACAATGTGTAGTTGACAAAATGATTGAATAATTGCCAATTGTTGAGGTAACGACGTTGTGTCTGAGTTATTGGGTGATTAAAGTTGTGTAATGCTGCTTGGAAATGTGTTTTGGGGCTCTCTGACAAGTAGGTAGGTCTAACTACAAAGGGAACTCTGGCAAAATTTTTCTAAACCTAGCAAGTCAGCAGGGAAAACCTCTGGAAACTCACGAAACACTGGCACCGACTCCAGGGAGGGAACCTCGGCGCTAGAATCACGAACATATGCCAGATAGGCAAAACAACCCTTCTCGACAATGCGTAGAGCCTTCATATAAGAAATGACTCTACCAGAAGAATGACTAGGAGTCCCCCTCCACTCCAAACAAGCCACCCCTGGCAAAGGCAAAGTCACTGTCTTGGTGTGACAGTCCATAATAGCATGATAGGGGGATAACCAATCCATCCCCAATATAACATCAAAGTCGACCATACCTAAAAGCAACAAATCAACACGGGTCTCAAGATCCCCAATCACCACAACACAAGAATGATGGACTCGATCAACCATGATAGAATCACCCACCGATGTAGATACATAAACAGGAACACTCAGTGGATCACTATGCATGACCAAGTATGGTGCAAAATAAGAGGACACATACGAATACGTATACCTTAAATCAAATAGTACTGAAGCATCTCAGTCACAAACCCGAATAGTACCTGTAGTGATTGTATCTGAAGACTCAGCCTCTGGCCTAGCTGGAAGAGCATAACATCAGGGTTGGGCCCCACCACCCTGAACCACATCTCTGGGACAGCTAGCTGCTGGCTGGCCTCCACCTTTGGCGGCCTGAGCTCCACCTTTATGACCTCTACCTCCACCTCTAGCACCTCTACCCCCACCTCTAGCTAGCTGGGCAGGCTGTGGAACACCTGGTGCCTGTACCATGGCACGAGAACCCTGATGCTGTGAACTACCTGATGCTTGAGGTAAAAATATAGCAAGGTGACCCGGATCGCCATAAGTGTAACAAGAGCTCGGCTGCTGAGGGAACTGAATCTGACCCTGTCTACCTGAATGACCACCCCAAAAACTCTGATGCGGCAGTGCACTGATGGGAGCTGGTGGAGCACTGTAAGGCTGCTGATCAGAATAATGCGTATGATAACCACGACCACCCGAAGTACCATAGGAAACCTGGAGAGCTGACTGGAAGGGTCTGGGAGGATGACCTCTGCCTGAAGAATCCCTGCCGCCAGATGAGGCTCCACTGAAACGACCGAAATAACGGGGCCTCTTGTCAACCCCCTGACCACCATCTTGTGACATAATCATATCAATCCTCCTGGCCACAATGGTCGCATCCTGGAATGATATATCGGTACCGGACTCTCTAGACATCTGAACTCTGATAGGTCGGGCCAATCCCTCAATAAACCTCAGAACCCTCTCCCGATCAGTGGGAAGTATCATAAGATCATGTCGGGCTAGAGTGATGAACCTTGTCTCGTACTGAGTGAGTGACATGGATCCATGCTGGAGACGCTCAAACTGCCTCCAAAGGTCCTGTCTCTGAGTAATGGGAAGGAACTTCCCCAAATACCTCTAAGAACTGAGTCCAAGTCAAAGGTGTAGATCCAGCTGGTCTGGGTAAGCAATAGTCTCTCTACCAACTCTTGGCTGCGCCAGGTAATCGAAAAGTAGCAAAGTCAACTCCGTTGGACTCCACTATGCCCATGTTCCGAAGAACCTCATGGCAGCTATCCAAATAATCCTGGGAGTCCTCTGATGCTGAACCAGTAAAAGTAGCAATGAATAACTTAGTGAACCTATCCAGTCTCCACAAAGCATCTACTGACATAGCTGCTCCCTCTGCTACCGGTGCTGCAATACCCGGCTGAGCTACTCCGGTTGGCTGAGGTGCCGGAGTCTGAAACTGTGGAGCTAGCTGCTCTAGCACGCGGGCGGCAGGAGTTTTGGCACCTCTCCCAGCCTGAGAGATGGCTGGTGCTGGAGCACTATGGTAGCTATGAACCCCTCTGGGACCTGAGCTGGTCCAACTAGGACTGCTGGAATTGGGACCTCCTCGTCAAACTCAACCTGAGTGTCCTTCGCTTGGGCTGCTGCTCTAGGCTGAGCCCGGGCCCGGCCTCCGCCTCTAGCACGGCCTCGTCCTAAACCTCGACCCCGAGTAAGAGCTGTAGCAGGAGTGTCAAGCTGCTGAGTGGAACCAAGGGAAGCACGCGTCCTCGCCATCTGTGAGAGAATATAATAGAAACTCAATCAGTACTCAGATTCAAGCGCACGACAGAGAAGAAAAGAAATATGGAGTCATCCGAACTTCGCAGCCTCTGGGGAATAAATACAGACGTCTCCGTACTCATCCCTCAAACTCTACCAAGTTGTCCGTGAGTTGTGAGACCTAAGTAACCTAGTGCTCTGATACCAACTTATCACGCCCCAAAATCCCACCATCGGGTCGTGATGGCGTGGCGTCTAACGTTGAACCCGCTAGATAAGCCAACGTGTATAAATAAACTAGCATATTAACATCAATTTAATAGGATAAGCTAAACGGCTCACAATTTAACAGCGGAAATAAATATGGTTTCAAGTGAAATAAGGACAACATAACACATCGACGCATAATTTTTCCCAAAACCTGGAGTCACAAACTCACGAACTGTCTGTAAGAGTGCTAAATACAAGTCTGGAAAAAAAAAAGAATACATAGCTGTCTCTGAAACTAGAGGAAAAACAAGACAGAAGTGAAGACAAAAGGGATGGAAGAGACGCCAAGGCCCACGAATGCTAGCGGTATACCTTGAAGCCTCTAGGATAAGCTGGAAGACACTCCTACTAATGATGTCCTCCGGGTCCGGCTGCGTAATCTGCACAACATAAAGAAGTGCAGGTGTAGCATCAGTACAACCGACCCCATGTACTGAGTAAGTGTCGAGCCTAACCTCGGCGAAGTAGTGATGAGGCTAAGACACGGCAACAAAATGTACCTGTGCAGTTCGAATATATATATAAACAACGAAAAAAGAAATACATAAAGTAATCCATCAATAAGGGAAGGGGAACATGCTGTGGAGAGATAACAATTTCATATAATAAATCTTAAACAAAGAAAGTAACAACAAGGTCAGAATATCAATAAGGACCAGAAATCACAAGCTTGCACGGCATCACCTTTCGTCCTTTACTCTCGTCCTCACTATGCAATGTATAATGTAATCAATGTAAATCATGGCACAGCATCACCCTTCGTGCTTTACACTCTTCCTCACAATATCGAACAGTGCACGACATCACCCTTCGTGCTTTAACACTCTTCCTCACCCAAACAACAATCACAGATAACGGGCAAGGGGGTAAACAGAATAGAAATTGGAATCCCGACAAGGGAACAGTAACAGTAATCTCAACATCCCAGCAAGGGAGACAATATCAAACAATGCATGGCATCACCCTTCGTGCTTTACTCTCATTCTCACCAAGACAAGTTCACAACATCACCCTTCGTGCTTTACTCTCATGCTCACCATAACAAGTGCACGGCATCAACCTTCGTGATTTAACACTCTTCCTCACCCAAATAACAATCACAAACAATGGGCAAGGGAGTAAACAGAATCGAAATAGGAATATCCCGGCAAGGGAACAATAACTAAACAATTAATTTTCGGCAAGGAAACATCAATTAAACAATTAAATCCAAGCAAGGGAACAATACAACGATGACCCGGGAAGGGTATATTCCAATAACTCTTTCTCTTTCTTTCACTTACATTCCCATGATTTATTCTATCACTTGAGTAAATGCTCCAAAGGATGTAATTATCTCATATTCCTTCATCATTCGTTTTACAATTTGAGCCAATGCCCCTCGAAGTTTAAAGATCACAATTCCCTTCACATGCTCTTTACAACATATATAAATCATCAATTAAGCATGTAAGTTACAAAAAAATCGGAATATTCGCAATATTAAGACTCACGATCATGCTAGACACCAATGTATAGATACTCGTCACCATTCCTATACATCGTACTCTACAATTAGCAAGTAGCAAACAGGATTCAACTCCTATTCCCTCAAGCTAAGGATAGACCAAACACTTACCTCGGGTCCGAAGTATAGCAATCAACCCGAAACCACACGTTTTCCACGAGTATCCGACTCCAAATGGCCCAAATCTATTCAAATAAATTTCATACCGTATATAATAGCTCATGCAACTGATTCTACTATTCAATTCAAGGTTTCAACGCGAAATTAGGTGAAATAACCAAAATGCCCCAGGCCAGTATCTCGGAGTCGGGTAAATTTTACATTTTCATAACCCTCGTACACTCACAAGTCTATCCATATAAAAAATCTCTCAAATCGGAGGTCAAGCACCCACTCAAATCCCGCTCAATTTCACCCATGGAAATCCCTGATTTTTAAGTTGAAAGCATGTTAAATGATGTTAATGATTGAAATAAATGAGTAAAAACCAACGTACAACTGATCTAGAAGAAGTATTGTTCTTGGAAAAATCACCTAAGTGTGTTTGAGTTTGAGAAAATATGGAATATGAAGTCAAAATTCGGTTTTTGTACAGTGCAGGCTGCTGGTTAGCATGGGAATTGCGAACAGGGGTTCGCAATTGCGAACCCTTCAGACATTCCCAACCTTCGCATTTGCGAACTTCTTGGTCGCATTTGCGATCAGGCCTGCGCAGGTTAACCTTCGCATTTGCGAACCTCCTGGTCGCATTTGCGGTCAGGCCTGCCCAGGTTAACATTCGCATTTGCGAAACTCTTGGTCGCATTAGTGATCAGGCTTGCCCGTACCAAACTTCGCATTTGCGATGAGTAGCTCGCATTTGCGATGCTGGCTTCGCAAATGCGAAGCCTGCAGGTCAGTCACACCGGCAGTTTCCAAGTCCAAAAAATGAAGTCTGTGGCCTATCTAAAACTCACCCGAGCCCTCGGTGCTCCAAACGAAATACACACACTACCTTATAAACATCCTATGAACTTATCCATGCGATCAAATCACCAAAATAACATCATATACATCGAATTAAACCTCAAAATCCATGAATTCTATCAAATTTCATAAAATATCAAAATTTTCATTTTTAGTCCACAACACGTCAAACGACATCCGATTTCAACCAAACTTTACAGAAAGTGGTTAAACCATAAATAAGACCTGTGTCGAATGCCGGAATAAAAATACGGTCCCAATACCATCACTTTCTAATCAGATTTCCTTTTTATTTTCCTTAAATATTTCAGAAAACAATTTTACTCAAAAATTCATTCCTCGGGTTTGGGACCTCAGAATTCAATTCCTGGCATACACACAAGTCCCATATTCTCATACGGACCCTCTGGGACCGTCAAATCACGGGTCCGGGTCTGTTTACCCAAAATGTTGACCGAAGTCAAATTTATTCATGTTAATATCAAATCTTAGCATTTTTTCACAGAATTTCGTGTTTAAGTTGTCCGACTAAGACTTCGCATGCAAATCAAGGCAACTACAAATGAGGTTTTCAAGGCCTCGGAAGTACGGAATGGGTAATAAGATAGGTGATGACCCTTTGGGTCGTCACCCTGAAATATTGGAGTTAGTGAAAATCTGGAAGTTGTATGTCATGCTTTCAAAACTAATTTTTTTCCAAAACCTTCATTTGAGGATGAATGATTTTAAGGG
>ML433719.1:0-22076 GCA_005239525.1 Nicotiana knightiana | reverse complement strand
GGGGGGGGGATGTAAAGACCCGTAACATTTTCTCATATTAAAATAATGCCCGAATGAGTCCCTGAGCTATTTTTATTGTGGAAATTTTAAAACGGACTTAAACTGAGTAAAAAGTACCCTGAGACTTAAAGAATATAATTTTCCAGAATGTAGGTGTTATGCGATGCACTATGCTATCACACAACGTGTATGTGGACCACATAATGGTTGCATACACAGAATATCACTGCCCCATTTGAGACCATCCATGTCGTCCAATATGTGATCGCATTTCAGTTCTGCGAACCGCATAGCTGTCGCATCGTTGCCTTTGGTTTTGGGAGGGAAGTTATGTGACGCATTATGCGATTGCATAACGTGTATGCGGACCGCACAATGGTCGCATACCTGGGCAGTGTGTTTCGAATTTTGGCCCATTTTGAGGGCCATTATGCGGCCGGTTCTGCGGACCGCATGTCAGCAATGCGATCGCATTCCTGACTGCATTCTTGTGTCGGGCTTCTATTTTTCTAATTTTAACACCCGACTCCAGTTCATTAAAAACACCCCTCCCCTTCATTTTAACCATTTTTCTGAGATACTAGATAGAGGAAAGAGTGGGTTCTAGAGAGAGAAAGTCCCAACTTCATCAAATTGGTCTTCCTTCATCACTCAAGCTTGGAACTAATCAAGTAGAACACAAATTTCTTCACTCTAAGAGGTAAGCTTCCACGCCATTAACCCTAAATTTCAAGATTTTGTTATAATGAAACATGGGTAGGATAGTTCATAAAGACGGGGTTAAGAACCTTGCATGCATGTACCCAATCTACCATAATCTAGTTGAGGAAAATAGGTTGGGGTAATCTTTCACTAAAGAAAGGGTTATTTAATCTAAAAAGAACACCTAGTGTTTGATAGAAAGCACAAATGAGTTCAAGACATGTTCATGATTTGTAATTCTAAGTTTAAATGTGCCGCATTATGAATTAGATTGAAGGTGCTAGAAGGCCCGGTGGTTTGAGATAGAAATTAAGGAAAAATCCCGATTCGAGGTATGTATGGCTAACTTTAACCTTTGTAGAATCTTCTTGTTGGGTCCGGGTATTTGGTATGTGCACCTTGTTTTGAATTATGTTAATTGATTGTTCAGACATGTTAAGGCGTGAGATTTTGTTCTCTGATTTTCCTGGTTAATTTTCATGCTACTGTGTTGTATGAAGTTGTGAAAGGTGTGTGATGTGTAATGAACGAGACATTGATAATGCGCTCAAATTTGGGGATGTGTAAAATAGTTGAAAGCCATACGTGGGAAGTAATGAAAAAGGGTATTATGAAATAATATAACTGAATTGAGCGATTGTGGCAACACCGTGTTCATGAAATTACTACTTGATGAGAGTTATGGTGCCTTGGGCCCAAATATATAAATTGTTGATATGAATTTCTATTCCTTGAAGTTATTATTCTTGTGATGTAATTGTTTGTGGTTGCTGTTATGAAATATGATTGTCAGGTGGGATCGAGTTGCACGCCGCAACACTAAGAAATAAGCTTGATAATGTGTGAGGCAATAAGGGTGGCCGAGGTAATAAGGATGGAATGAGATCATTATCACTATCGAAATGAAAAATCTGGGAAACTCTTGAATTTGGTAACATTGAAAGGGAAAAAGGAGAGATTGTGAAACTTGTTGATTTTAGTTGTTTCATTCCACGTGCATTGATTGATTTGTTCTATTATTGTCTCTTAATTGTGTATTGTTTGATTGTACTTGGGAAAAAGTTTGTTCATACATACTAGTACTATTCCACAGTACTAACGTCCCTTTTGTCGGGGCGCTACATCTTTTTATATGGATGTAGGTGGGTCCATAGTAGGTTGCTCAACTCGCTGTTAGTGGTGCTTTCTCCTCATCCTTTCTCAGCTGTACTGGTGAGCCCCACTTCCTCTCGGGTCCATGTGTAGTTCATGCCATCTCCTTTTGAGTATATTATGTATTGTAAGGTATAGTCGGGGCCTTGTTGCCAGCCAGTATTGTATAAACTCCTAGTACTCTTAGAGGCTCCGTAGACACTATGTGGGTGTATACGTATATTTTTGGGTAGTGGTTGTATTTGCTCGTAATCGTGGTCCGTATTGGGAAGTGTTGTATCTATTATGTATGTTTTGGGAAATCTGGTATAATAATGTAAAATGAGGAAGAATTGTATTTATTGTGGTAATCACACACATTTAAGCTTATCTCACTGCTTCACATAAATAATGGATGATATAAACATGGGGAAGCGCGTTGGGTAGGAAAGGCAAATTAGGTTCGCTTGACTGGGGTCACCTGGTTGAGTGCCGGTCACGTCCCTCGATTTTGGGGCATGACAGGGTGACACATTCAGAGATTATTTTAAAGGAGTAGAGGAGGAGACTGATATCGACGCTCCAATTTCCCTCGAGGAGGCCGAGAGGCTCCAGAAGCAGCTAAATTTCTTGAAATAACATGTTGTTCTTCAACTTCCTACCCCTTATTTCTAACTTTCTTCCCCTGTGTTGCAGGTCAAGAAGCTGTATGACCAAGCCTTCTCGAAGATGCAAGATGATTTGACTCATCGTGGAGAGGAGCTTGAGAAGCTTATGTCATAGTCGATTGAGCTGGAGGCTCTATGCGCCCGAAAAGAGGAAGAATTTATCAACCTCCGGGCGGGCTCGGAGAGATCACTCCAATAGAGGGACGACTTCACCGAGCAGGTATCCTGGTACCCATAATTTTATCTTTCATCACCATACTTGGTGCGAATCGGCTTATTTTTGTATCTTTCAAATTAGGTAGAAGGATGCCCTGGTGGAGCGGCTCCGAGAGGATGTTGCGGCCAAAGACGCCGAAATCCTTGAGCTGGCTCGGTTGAATGATGTCATGGCATTAGAGAGGGACGCGTTTCAGGGGAACCTATCCTTGATTCAAGACCTTTTTCGAGGTGCTCAGGAGGAGGCTGCTGCACTATCTACGGCCAAGTCTAAGGCTGACGAGTTCGTCTCTTTATACAAAAAGGATGTGGCTGCCGCAAATGACAGGGCCAGGGAGATATCCGAGGAGGCCAAGCTAAAACTAGCTCGGGCAGTTGCCCATGCTCGCATACAAGTTAGGAGACAAGCCTTCGAGGAAGTGAGCTCTAAGCGCGTCGATCTCTCTGCCGAGATTGAAGAAGTCAGGGCCCTAGAGGAAGAATCAGCAATGCCAACTATGTTACATGAGGGCTCTGAAAGGGACTTGGAAAGCAGCGAAGGCAAAGAGTAGATTCATCTACTACTTTGCTTTTTTCTTTTTTTTATATGGGACCCTCCGGGGGGGGGGGTTTGTAGAAATACCCTGTAAATGTATTTTTGAAATAAAATATCTCGTTGTTACATATCTCCCAAAATTTGCCCAGCAATGCTTACGCAAAAGTCATCTTTCAAGCTTCTATTTTAGCCCTTTAAAACCCATACTTTTAATAGTAGATCCCCTCGAGATCGGACACATTCTTGAGGCTAGGTCGGCATGGGAGTTTGGATCCCTCGAACACTGTGTGACAGCGTCATTTATGTGACATGACCGTGAAGTGACCGAGGTGGCCCCACCGTTACACTTCCCCAAAAGAAATGACAACTTTGTCAGAATTACTTGGCTTTCAACATAGTTGAATGGTCGCCACTTATTCTATATATATAATTTCTTCCACTTTATTTTAAGTCTTGCAACTTTGCAAAACTAGCTATCTTTTCAATGTCCTCTTCCTTTTACCATCTTACGAAACTGTTTTCATTTCATCTTCTTTTCCTTGGCTTGAGTAGTTATGGTTTCCGTGCCCGAATCCGTTCACCAAGAAGAGGGAAATTTTACCTCCGTTTCTAGCCTGGTCGGTGGTATACCGCCGGCGTATGGTGAGTTGACCTCGAGATGGTTTTCTCCAAAGAAAGACTTTGCACTTGAGAAACCCTTCGATGATCCTAGCCATCGAGAGCATTATTCGAGGTTTATTCGATCAACAGAGAAGAGTCACCTCGAAGCCGTGAGATTGCGGATGGGGAGAAAACATGATACTACAGATACCTTCCCGAGAAGAGAATATTATGACATATGTAAAGGGATTCTTGATTGTGTATATGTACATATTTACATTAGGCCCCCTCGGCCGACTTGTGCTCGAATTCTGCAAAAGGTACCGAGTCACCCTGGCTCAGATTCATCCGTCCTTTTGGCAGATAGTGCTGATAATGAGGTATTTTACCAAAAAGGATGACCTCGAGTTTACCCTCAGCCACCTTATTAGATTATATTGGCGCATTTTCGAGGCCTGATTGCATTATAACGCCGGTCCACCAAGCCTTTCATCGCCAGCGGTGATGAGGACCATAATAGATGATGGATGAGTCGATTTGTCCGAGTGAGGACCGTCGATATCATTCCTGCGGGTTCCTACAATTTCCCAATAAATGGAACTTTCAAACATAAGTACCATGCCGTACCTTAGTGTCCTTTACTCTTATCGATTTATAAGAGTATTTCCTTTTCTCTTTCTCAGCGGTCCCGTGGATGCCAGAGGAGGTACCCGATCTTGCGAACTGGACTTGGAGGCTGGTAGCTTCCTCAACATATGACAAACGCAAGTGGCGAGATCTTTCAAAGGGCAGATGGAAAGCAAAGCACCATGGTATGATCCGTGTGGTTGCCTTTTGAGTAGCGCATTCTTTTATGTGTACTAACTCTGCCACCATAGATTCTCTTAGGTGAGACCCTGTCCCTTAGAGGAGAGGGAAGGCCTGTCAGCTTCGGAACTGAGGGAGGATAAGAAGCCAAAAAGATCCTCTATGGATGAGGACATTCTCAATGAGGTGGGGCCTTCCCAAAGACACAAAGGAGATGTCTTTGCTGAGGAGGACTTTATATACGTCATTCATTCTGTAGACATCAACTCTCCTTGGGAGGATTATTCTTCGTCTACGGCTCGAGCCACGGGCCCTCCTTTAGGTTGCCAATTCTGTTAGGCCTAAGACCTCTAATGTGAAGGGAGAGGTTCCTCGAGAGGGAATGAGCAAGAGTCCTCCACCATCGTCTGCTTCCGCCCTTGAAGGTACTCCGAGGGATGTTCGGGGCCGGGGGCCACTCGAACCAAGTGAAGTCTCGAGTGATCGGGCCCCTACCAGGAGTGGTTCAACTGGGACCGATGGGGCCAGGCCAGTAGATGCATGCTCGCCTTTTGAGGTAGCTTATGGCTCTGTTCCGAGATGATTTTTGGTTGGTTTTGTTGGATTTTCAGTTTTGTATTTTCATTTTTTCAATTGATGCTTCTTTTTCGTAGGCTTTTGACAAGGTCAAGTCCAAGATGCTCCGTTGCGAGGCCAAGTTGCGGGAAACCTTGGGCAAGGGGAAATCTCTCAGGCTTTTTTGTAATGAGAAGATCAAAAAATTGATATTCCTTCGATTGGAGGTGAATCGAAGTCGAGATTACGAAGGCAATCTCGAGCAAAAGGTAATCCTTATTTTGAGGGAGTATGTGCTTCTTATCTCGCCTTCGAGAACTAATGTTTTGGTGGTTCAGTTGCAGGGAAAGACAGAAGTGTTGGAACGCCTTTGGGGTGAAGTCGACAGGTTAATTTCGAATGCAATACGTTGAAGGTGCAGATAGGCGTTCATGCAGCAGCCCAAACGAATCATTTTGTCAAGACTGCTTCCCTCGAGATACAACTTTGCAATGCCCGAAAAGATAGCTCAATTCAGTCAAGCAGGATTACCAAGCTCGAGACTGATCTTTTAAATATGAAGGTCGAGGTTGTGGACACCTAGGCTGAAGCTGAAGAAGTTCGAGCAAAGGCCGATAAGAAAGTGGCCATTTATTTGAAAGAAGCCGTTGATGCTCGGGCTGAGCTGAGGGGATATTTTGACAGAGAGAGGAAGGGTAATGAATATGCACGATGTAGGTCTCTGAGGGAGACTCTCGATGATATTTATGCTAGGGGTTTTGATCTCTCGGAAGAGATAAAGCAGGCCAAGGTGGATGAGATCGACACCATGTTTTTCCTTTTCTTCTGGTGCCGATGCTGACATTTGAAGGCCTCCAAGGGAGTTGGTCCCTAGAGCAGACTAGGTTTTCCTTCGTTGTTATTTGTAAAGACTCATGTGGGAGAATTGTAAATGTATATTTGAAATACACATATATCTAAATGCAAATTTGTAATATACATATATATATATATATATATATGAAAGATTCTTTGTTTTTTCTGATTTGTTTGTCGATAATTAGCCCGATGAATTGGACTTCGAGATGAAACCCTTGGGGTTATAAACTAGCCCTGAGGCTTTCTAGGCTGGCCCGTGGGCTCTTACACATTGGGTCGGTACGCCCTTTAATGTGGCTGGCTACTCGGGGTCTTATGAATTTGGCCTTTAGGCGCTTTAGTTAACCATTCAGGCTCAGTCTTTGAGTCGAGTTTCGACTCGAGCACATCGACCCTTAGGTTTTTTGAACCGGCCCTGAGTCTTTTTAGGCTGGTGCTTAGGCTCTTACACATTTGGACCTTAGGCACTTTAGTTAACCATTTCGAGCTCAATCTTCGAGTCGGGTTTTGACTCGAGCTCATTAACCATCAGGTTTATTGAATCGTCCTTAATGCTTTTTAGGCTGGCGACTTGGGATCTTATGTATTGGGTCGGTACGACCTTTAATGTGGCTGGCGACTCGAGCTCTTATGCATTAGATTGATACGACCTTTAATCGGTTCTTTTCGAAGTTTTTTCGAAGTAATTAGAGGCCTGTGATTTTATGGCAACAGTCGGACATCTTCAAGTTGCATTAGTTTGGAAGGAGCCTTATGACGGTGGTCATTTTATTTGGCCATAGTCTTTTAGTCCCTGATGAGATAGTCTCGCCGTCTATATTGAGGGCATGCCTTTTTAGGGGTCTTACAAGTTTGAATATATAGCCTTGACTTTGATATCGAGATTATGCCTTTTTAATGTCTTACAAATTTGTACATGCCTTTCTTGAGATCTTACAATTTTGATGTTGCCTCGTGGAGGGCTTACATTGGTGCCTTATGGAGGGCTTATGAGCTCGAAGTTGACGGCCCTGAGGTCTTATGGCTTTGAGTTTTTAATAACTCGATGGGAGAGGAGAGTCCCCAAGTTGTGTTATGCCTTTCTTAAGGTCTTACAGTTTTAGTGTTTCCTCGTTGAGGGCTTAGATTGTTGATATTGCCTCATAGAGGGCTTATACTATTGATATTTTCTTATGGTGGGCTTACGTTGATGACATTGCCTCATGGAGGGCTTAAGAACTTGAATTTGTCGGCCTTGAGGTCTTATGGCTTCGAGTTTTTTGTGACTCGATGGGGTGATTGTCGAGGGTAGTCCCCAAGTGTTTGGAAAATTTTTGGCCCTAGGGCCGTTTCTTGTGAAAATAGAAAACTTCTTTGACGCGCGAAGTGTTTTGATGGTAAAAGATTCTTCTCTGATTACTTGTTACAAGTACACATTTTTCACCACCGAAGGTTCGATTATTCTGTGTGGCTGCAAACATCGTGTACTGCAAACATTTCTTTTGTTGCGTGTTGTTCCCCGTATACTATTTTTATTAAATCCTTCGTAGGGAACTTCATCATTTGATGAAGGGTTGACGGCACCGCCCTCATACTGTGAATCCATGGCCTTCTGAGCAATGTGTTGTATCTTATGTCACCTTTGATGACATGAAACTCAGTGTTTTGAATTGTACCGGCCACGTTGACTGGGAGGATGATTTCCCCTTTCATTGTTTCACTCGCCATTTTGAATCCGTTGAGGACACGGGAGGCGCGCACGACCTGGTCGAGCAACCCGAGTTGCTCTACCACCCTCGACCTAATTATATTGGTCGAGCTACCTAGATCCACGAGCACACATTTTACTTGAAATTTATTCAAAATAAATGATATTACAGTGCGTCATTATGAGGTTCAGACAAAGTCTCGATGTCCTCTTCATTGAATGGAAGGGCATCTTCAGGTATGTAGCTCCGAGTTCGCTTTTCCCTGGTGATTGATACTTTGTTTGTTTAGAAAAGGGGTCACTGGGGGACGTCGACTCCTCCAATAATCAAGTGGATGACGTGTTGTGTTTTTTCTATTTCATTTTCCTATTTGCCTCTCTTTCCCGTAATTGGTTTTTGGCTCGGTCGCCGAGGAATTCTCACAGGTTTCCTTTCCTAATCAGTAGGACCACCTCTTCTCGGAGCTACATGCAGTCCTCGGTCCTATGGCCATACATACCATGAAATTTGCATTTCAAGTTAGGGTTCCTTTGCGAAGGATCTGATAGTACGGGTTTTGGCCATCTGGTGTCTTTGATTTTACCTATGACCGATACTATATCTGAAACATCAATGTTGAAATTGTACTCAGATAGCCAGGGTGCCTCTATCAACCCTGTGTGCCTATCGAACCCTGCTTTGTTTATGAGTCCCCGAGGATTTTGGCCTCGGTCCATCCTTTGATCACTTCGAGGTATGTTACGCCTTGGGATAATTCTCCGATTCTCTATGTATGGTTGATACCTATATTTGTTTGGTCTTGGCTCTCTTTCTGGAGGCCTCGATTCCTTTGCTAAGACTCTTCTAGAATACACCGAGCCCTCGGGGGCTTCCAATTGGTCATCCTGGACCCTGATCTTTGATTGATACATGTTTTGCGCATCCGCCCAAACTACGACATGATACTCAGTTAAGTTTTACTTCAACTGCTTTGAAGCTGTTGAGCTCGTTCATTCAAGCCCTAAGCGAAGGCTGGTACTGAACAATCATCAAAGACTAGTGGTAATTCCATTTGTTCCAGTTGGAAGCGGGATATGAACTCCCTCAACATCTCGTTCTCTCTTTGTTTGATTTTGAAGACATCAGATTTCCTTGTAGAGACCTTGATGGCACCAGCATGGGCCTTCACATAGGAGTCTACCATCATGGAAAATGAATCTATTGAGTTAGAGGGTGGGTTATGATACCACAACATGGCCCATTTGGATAGTGTTTCTCCAAAAATTTTCAATAGGACGGATTCAATCTCATTATCTCTTAGGTCGTTCCCTTTCACAGCACAAATGCACGCAGTAATGTGCTCATTGGGGTCTAAGGTCCCGTTGTACTTCGGGAGATCAGGTATTCTGAATTACTTCAGGATGGGCTTCGGGGCTGCACTTGATGGGAATGGCTTTTGCACGAACATTTTTTAATCTACACCCATTAGAATCGGGGGATGCACCCGAGATCTGATCGACCGTCGAGTTATTGGTCTTTATTTTCTTATTGTTAGCTTCTATCTTCTTTTCACCTGATTCAATCCTCTTTGCAAGGTCTTCGAGCACTTTATAACGGCGGGGTCGGCTGCTGACCCATTATTGCTCGACCTCTCCGGTGCTTGTTCACCTCGAGGAGCTATTTCCGGTGGCGATGTGCTTGGATTTTTTTGATGACTTTGTAGCTAAGAAATAGCCACTGGTTGTGCTTGCAACATCTTGAAAATGACCTGAAGGCTAACTTTTCTTTCCCTTTGAGTAGGGGCCCCCTGTGCTTCATGCTGGTCATATTCATGCACACTTGTTTGTACGAGAGCTCACATCGAAATGTTGAGTGTTGCGTGAGCCTTCATCGATGGGGATTTGCATTGGTGCCCCTTCAGTATTCTATGGTGGTACACCGGTACCTGAAGTAGCTACGCCATTCTCTCCGTGATCCTCAGGACCGTTGTTTTCATGTGTGTTTGCTGAGTTAGACATTTCCTGACCTGAAATTGAAGATTCTTGGACAAGAAAAAGTGTAAAGAATAACTTGTATTTTTAGAAAACAATCACTATTATTTTTAGCCCTATGGTGGGCGCCAATCTGTATACCTTGAAAATCGTATTTACAATTCTATTTGATTATGTGGTTCTAAGAATACGTGATCTATTTTAATACTAGTTGTTTAGGCAGTAGATTCTAGGTGGGAAGTGAGTAAACGGAATAAGAGCGAAAGATAATGAAATTTGCAAACCGAGTAGTGGAGGGACGGGGTCTCAAGCTTGGTCGGAATAGACCTCGAGGTGGAGCTGAAGAGCTTGACAAAGGGATGTCGAGAATGATATAGCGGTATTGAAGACCTCGAATATGGCCTATTTGTGATTAATAACGTGAAATAAATGAAGAACAACTAATGAACACAATAAATGAAAGGCAATAAATCAGTGGAATAATTGTAGAGAATGTTTTAGTTAGAGAGCAGAGAATTTTCTTGTTCTTGTATTGAATATCCTCTCTATTACAAAGTGACAAGGCTCCCCTTTATATTTGAGGGGGAATCCCAACATAGTACATGTGTAATTATTACAAAAGAGAGATGGTTGGTACAACTATTTAATGCCACTGTACGGGCATGTACTATTTTGCGTACATGGTTAGCTTTAACCACGTGCCTATTGGGGATTTCCCGCCTTTCCACGATGGTTTCGATCTACACTACTTCGGGGTCGAGCACCCTTGATGTGCCCCCTCGATGCCAAAACTTGAACCTTCGAGCCTTCTGAGTGCCCTAATGATCGTAAAATCGGGTTCTCCAATTTTAGCCGTATACAATATGTTCAAAGTCCCTTAGTGGCAAGTTGGTACGCAAGGAAAGGTTAAGCATCGGGTACCAGACTCGCCCCTAGGTTCAGGGCATGACACTGTCCCATTTGAGGTCAGATAATCATAGAGGCTTTGTAGACATAGGTTCATTTTGTACAGTTTGTTAGAGGCCTTAACGACCCATATGTATTCATGTTTTAAGAAAAAATGGTTCAATGATACAATGTTTTACCACTTACACTTGTACATTATGAGTTGTGGCCATGTGGGCCCATGATAGTTATGAAAGGAATGATTTTAGCTAATTTGACCTATGTATGTTCTAGTTTTGGTCGAATGATCATAAGTTACAGAGTGGTTCGCTCGGGCCAGTGCGGCACCGGGTGCCAGCCACGCCTCCCTAGGTTTGGGGCTTGACACTAATGCATGTGCATATTGAAATATTAGCCACTTAACCTCCTATAGGCATGGTTTCTACCAGGTAAAAGAAGAATAAATTTGAACCAAATAGTGAACCTATAGGCAGGATTTCTAATATATAATAACTGGACACATTTGAGCATAGTAACACATTTTAGCTTAGTAGAGAACCTATAGCCAGGATTTCTAACACATAATAATTGAACATGTTTGAGCATAATAACACATTTGAGCTAAATAGAGAAACTATAGGCAGTATTTCTACCCCTTTCAATGCAAGTGTAAAGATAGACCCCCTTTCCCAATTTTACTAGTAACCCAAATGTTATTTAAAAAATTATTACAGACCCAAAATGAATAGAACAAATTACATAGTAGAATAACTATAGGGATCCTACAGCATGCCCAAAGACATACCCATCCAGGCCATGCATTCATTCTCATGGCTCACAATAACCCAGAAATTACATTGACATAAGGTAGCCAGAAATCAATTGATTCACCCAGTAGGTAGGAAACAAAGTTGAGCATATAGAACCAAGACCATCGTGTGTCAGAAATCCCAAGGGCTTCAAGAACCCAGGGCAGTGCTCACATTTGGGAGGTTAATATGAGAGATTTAGAAAATAACTAAGGACCAAGTCCTAGTGTGTCATATTTGATAAAGGTCTCAAATAAAACCTGAGCAATGCTCACACTAGAGAGGTCAATGGGCAGAACCTAAGTAGTCTTGGCTTTCAGCCAGCTAAGAAATAAGAACTCAAAGAGACCAAGTAGTAAAGGAATAGAATGAGGTTAAGGGACAACACTGAAGATACAAACAGGGTTAAATCAAGCACATAAAAAATAGGTAATAGAACATGCTTGGGTCTCAAGAACAAATTTTAGAAAAGTTTCAAAAGAATAAATTCAACACATGTTGTACATGTCACTAAAGAGGTCTGCAGGATTGATGTACATAGAATTATAGTAAAAAAATGAGGTTTAGATTATGCTAAGTGTGGAATGATAGTTTCACAAGAAGGAATCATATCAATTGGTAACAAATCCTAATAGGCTGACAACTAATTAGGACAAACACTGGAGAAGTCAAGACATGATGAAAACAAGATCAAAACAGGCTACATGTTATCAGAACAAATCCAGAAACATACTTAGGCTAGATACTTATTGGATACACTCATACTGAGTCAAGTAATCCATAGAAAGGGGATATGAGAGTACGCTCAAGTAGAAATTTTAAATAGTAGAGCGGTGGTTATCAATAACACATAGGCTAGGTAGAGTTTTAAGAAAAGAAATTAATCAACTCAAAGCAGGTCTAAACATGTCTCAAACTATAAGCGTAATTACATTTTAGATTGGAAAGGCCTAGAATTGAAGTAATACAGCTAGAATTACATACGAAAACAGCCCAGAAACATATCGAACAACAATCTTCAAAAGTGAAAACACATGCTATTGTCAAGCAAGTATAAATGAAATGACAAAGGTTTTGTAACTCACAAGTTAAGTGAAAACAATAAAAGAACTGAAGTCCACAGTGTTATGAATATCAATAAAAGAACAAGAATGCAGAATTTCTGGCCTTGGCTTTCAGCCGGCCAGGAACCAAAGTGTAGAAAAAGATTATTAAAGAGCAAAGAGCACACAACTTTAATTTTTTAGTAATTTTTCTTAATGATTCGAGATTCTTTCAAAGGGGAATGGGGATGGGTTTATATAATGTAGAAATCCAACACATAAACATGGAAAACTATCAGCCAAACACTAGAAACGAAAGCAATGGAAATCGGTAAGGAAAAGAGAAATCTTCAAAACCCTAATTTTAGGTAAAGTACACAAATCGACAGAAATCTAAAATAAATAAAAAGGTAAAAATCAAATGCTGCATAGAATAAGATGAACATAGACATAAATATCATTTAAAATCAAAGAATTGAACCACATTTTGTTCGATTTAAAGGAACCTAAAACCCTAATTTTAGGGTAAATAAGAATCACAGAGATTTTAACGACCCGGCCGGTCGTTCCAAGAGTTCAGCCACGATTCCCCCATTTTTGCTTCATATTATGTGGTTCAAATTCATTTATGTGTGTTGGGTCGGTTGGTTCCGGTTCAGAGTGGTCATGGTGAGCATTGAGGCAATTAGTCTCTCAAGGTAGCCTAATAGTCAAGAAAGTCAACTGAGAGTTGACTTATTGGTAAACAACGTCAGAATGTAGATTTTATGTCTCGGATAGCTTCTTTAGGTGATTTGGGACTTAGGAGTGTGTTCGGAATATTTTTGTGATGTCCGATGTAGAATTAGGCTTGAATTGGCAAAAGTTAGTTTTTGGTGATTTTCGGTCGGCAGTGGAAAATAGGCTATCGAGGTCGAAATTTAATTCCGGAAGTTGGGTCTTGTGTGGCGGCCCGGTAAAGGTAAGTAATGGTTATAAATCTTGTCCTGAGGGTATGGAACCCCTGATTACATATTTCCTATTGATTTTTGGAATGGCGCACATGTCGGATGACGAGTATGTGGCGCGTACTATTTTTTGGATTGGACTAGGTCCTCTTCGCGGCAACTAATGAGTTACATATTTACTCCAAATCTTATGTTAAATTATGTTCTAAGTATTTGTGAAATATTTGGGCTATAAGCCGTGTTTGGGGCCTCGTGTCGATCTGTTTAGACCATTTAAGAGCATTTACTGTTGTTTTCCTCACTACCTACTGCTGATTTTTACTCAACATCATTATGCATACTGTTTTATTTGAAACTCAGCATGATTTACACCACTTTGAGATTTAAACTGATGTTTTGGGTCGAGTACCCTATTTTTACTGATTTGCCTGAGGGGCCTTTCGAGTGGTTCTGCTGAGTGTGGCCGAGGGCCAAAGTGATGGTGAGGTGCTGAGTGAGGTCGAGGGCCTACTTGTGAGGATATTTATGATATGAGATAGACCGAGAGCCTGAGAGTGATTTATGCCATGATTTGGCTGTTTGTTTAGCGCTTGCGCTTAAGGAGCCCCTTCGAAGACGGAGTCTGTACACACCCCCAGTGAGCGCAGGTAACTACTGAGTGCGAGGGCCGAGGGCCGAGTACCGAGTGCCGAGTGACGAGTGATTGGGTGTCATGAGTGACTGTGATGTGGTAAGTGACTGTGAGGTGCTGAGTGACTGATTATGAGTGACTGTGAGGCATGCCCGAGGGGCTGATTATGGTACATGTTTTGCCCGAGGGGCTGATTATGATATATGTTTTGCCCGAGGGGCTACTGATGATTTACTACTCATACCATGAGCTTATGAAATATTTTTTGCCCGAGGGGCCTCTATATGATTCATTTCATTTTTATACTAAACCTTTCGGTTGAAGTTGTTGAAAAATATACTTTCCTTAAAGGATTTTTCTGAAGATGATTTGAGACATGATGATTTCACATATCTATGTTACACTTTTGGAAATAAAGGTTGTGCCTCTTGTGATTTGATGACATCTATTTTATGTGTTTCCTGGTGCATAGACCTGATTTATTTTCATTACTACTAAGTTGGCGTACTCATATTACTCCTTGCACCTTGTGTGCAGATTCAGGTGTTAGGGTAGGGTGAGTTGTATATCTATTCCAGAGATCCTCGGAGGTTCGCAAGGTGGCTGCATGCGTCCACAGTCCTGCTCCATCTCTTGTTTAATATTATAGAATTTATTTTCGTTGAGTTGTATATTTATGTAGATGCTCATGACCAGTGACACCGGGTTCTCGGGGGTTGTATTTAAATGTTCATTATAGATTTATCTATTTATAAATGTTTGAAGGAAATTTTATGGGAATTTATTATGATTTGAGTGAAGTTTTGGCTGGCTAGTTCCATGATAGGCGCCATCACGACTGGCCTGGATTTGGGGTCATGAGCGATTGGTATAAGAGCACTAGGTTACATAGGACTCACCGGTCATGCGCAGGTTTAGTAGAGTCTTGCGGATCGGTATGGAGACGTCTATACTTATCTTCGAGAGGCTACGGAACCCTTATAAAAATCTCACATTTTTAAAAAAAAATTCTTGCCGTGCGAATCCATTGTACTTAGCTAAGAGTGTAACTATTGAATTCCTTCCATGTATTCGAGTGCGTCGGAGAGCGCCTGGTAGCAGCTGTGCATCGACGGATTGTGGCTTCCATGGGTGAGATGTGATTTGGGCATGTTTGTAATGGGTCATTCTGGAGGACTTGAGGCCGAATTTATTTTGTGGCTTGATTGCTGATATTTTCGTTGTGCGGGCACATGTAATTAGGAACTTGTATGTCCGTTCGTGTTCTTATTGATGAGAATTGGTGACTAGATGCCTATGTGGTGGGTGTGAATTGATGGTTAGATGTGTTCAGACTGTGAAATGTGTCGAAAGGGTTGGCTGGAAATGTGGTAAGATTTATCGAGTGTTTGATTTCTGTCTCGATTTGGTATGTGGCCTTGAGTTGTGAATATGATGGAAGACCTCTCATATTGTGTAGTTGTGGAGTGAAGCGGATTTTTCTGTTGGGCTATGAGTTCCTGGCAATGTCTTCTGAGTTGATAGTTTGCCCCAGTAACGTTCATGTGTTTGATTGACGGTGTATTCCAGCCGTATTAGCACTCCTCGTTATTTTATTCATTGATGGCGTCCAGGCATATTCGCATAGCCGGGAGTAGCATACTCAGTATCTGAGGGTGGCATTATAAGGATTCAGGGAGGAAAGGCTCTATGCCAATTCTCCGAGTATGAAGTTTGGCTCAGTTCAGTAGCATTATTGGGACACATGGTTTCCGGTGAGGGTATCCGTGTGGTTAGTCATGTGTGGGTAGAGCTTCCAGAAGCTCGAGAGTTCTGTGACCGCCGCTCCAGTGTTAGTTTTTCCATCAGCTTCACGTTTTTACCGCGTCTTGTGATGCCTTAAGCGTAGGTGTTGGTTGTGTTCAGATGTAGGAAGGTGTAGTGATTGCGTGATAGTTTTGGTCTTCAGAAGTATATGGAGGGATAGCAGATGAGGCTGAGAGGGCAGGGGTATCCCCTGCGAGTTGTCCTAGGGTGAGTGGTCCCTATGTAGTTTTGTAATAAGTTCTCTTCTACCAGTAAAAGATATGTTGTAATTGGATTTTAGGTCGCTTGTGGAAGTTGGCGTGGCTATTTTAATGGTGGATGCGAGATTTGGCAATTCACTTGAGTATTAAATGGTTTGGGTCATATAAGCTTATGAAGGATTTAGTTGAATCCCACCACAGCATGGTGGCAGTAATAATGTGTGGGCATAGTCTGGTTTGTCTTGATCCTTGGCTTTGAGCCAAGTGGGGGAATTCGTTATTGATAAGTTGATTACATGATTATGTGTAGTATTGGTTTCAATTCGAGGTATAGTGGTAAATCAGTTATGACCTGCAAGTATGGGGTTTGGGAATGTCATGAGAAAGGGAAATTTTTTCGATATAGGTTGTAGTGTACTTGTTGGGTAATTGGGTTCTATTGGATGATTTAGTGGAAATTGTAAAAGGCATAGTTTGTGCAATGTATGAAATTTCTTGTGATTTCAAGTGAGTGGATTACTTTCATGATATGTTAGTGTGCAAAATGGTCAGGTTGATTCTGTCTAATTGGTCGGTGATTGAGATTTACGTTAGAGGATGTCAAGACTTGTGGTATTCTACATATCGGTATCAGGAATGTGAAGGTAATGGCTTTAGATTCAAAGAAGTCTCTTCAGCGTAAGTTTTTCTAATGTGGTGATTTTGGGGATATTTGAGGGAGTATTTGGTGGCTGATGAGCCTTAGACGGTATGGTTTTATGCTTGGGTCACGTGTGGTGTGTCTGGGTTGCAAATTTGTGGTATTACGACAAGGAGAAGTATCAATTTGACGGTAAGTCCGAAGGAACTTGGGTAAATAGGGCAACTTTGTAGTATGACGGATTGGCATGGTAAGGGATACGATAAGTTCTTTGGGTGTTCTTAAAGTGACGAGATTTTCGGGTGTTTCTTAGCAATGCTCTTAGATTTTTGGTGGTCTGCGTAGTTGGGTTGAGTTAGAAGAGTTCAGTCCTGATGGTTTGGTGTTGTGCAAATAGGATTTCAGATGGTTCCTGGTGATTTCTACCACGGTTAAGGGTGCATATTTCTTGTGGCATGTAGTGAGTTGTTTCTAAATGAGATCAAATGGAAATTCTTGTTTAGTTGGGGAACGTAGTTGCTGGTGGCTTATAAGGTACCATGGAGTTCCCGTATTTTTCCCATGTTGGCATGGCATGTGCGGTATGTTGGGTGGAGTTGAGATTTGCATATGTGAAGTCCCGGTTCGGTTCTGGAAGGAAGATCATAAAATTCTTAGGCAGCATGGGCAGTTTCAGATGACTAGGTAGATGATATCACTAATGGGCGCGAGTTGATGAGGGTATATATTTCAGAAAGAGCAATGTGTCTGAATTGAGGGTACTTCATTAGTATCGCGACACCCTATTGTTGGATCGACTGTTAATATTCAAGGTGTCTTGGTGAATGGAAGAATTATCGGGGTATTCCCCGTGGAATGAATGAGTATTTGGGATGTGTTATGTATTCGAGTGGTGGAGTTGTGATCAGATATAGTAATCCATACGTTTCATGGATTGCGAGACAGGGAGTTCTCATAAACTGGATATTTTGTGGAAGTAAACTGTGAAGAGGCAAGCTGAGCTAGTCAGATGTTAGTATGTACCGTGACTCTGTCATTATGAAATTTTCGGTAAGTTATCTACATGTTGTGGGTGATTAGAGTTAATTTAGGGTCACTAGTAGGATAATATGGGTGTGTGTTCTGCACCGGGTCGGAATTGTTGGCTTTGAGTTTCTACTGTTGAGAAATGTACCATTCGATTGTGATTGCGTTTATTCATGTTCTAGAGTGATCTATGAGTTACCCTTCGGTGTTGCGTGGAGTGGTGATTATTGGTTATATGCACATATGGTGCGGTTCTAATTGGGTGTTATAGCTAGATTTGAGTAAGGTAAGTAATTGGGTGTTGCACAATTGAGGGTTGTTGGTTATATACCTTCTGTTTCGGGTGGCATGGTATCGTCCGGTTTTCCCCTGTGGTTATGGCAATGCACTTTGAGTACTTGATGTCGAATTTCGAGTGGTTATTGATTTTCAGGCAAGGTGTCTTGAAATATTCCAAGTGGACCAGCAGTTGGGTGAGATCGCGCAGCGTAGCGGAGTTATGTGGGGGTATGACCTTTGGTATCAGATTCATGTGTTTTCAATTTTACGGTTTGTGCCAGGCTGTTAGTATGATATGGTGATCGTAATTGTTAATGGCAGGATAGTCCTCTCGTGCGGATCTTTTATATAAATTGTTTGCATTCTGATGTTGCTGTTAAGTGCACGAGTTGCACTGGTTTTGGCTTCGAATTGTATCGATGTGTCGAATGGTTAGTGTCATGTTATCAGGGTGGTTGCAATGGATGAGAAGAGGTCATTGGACCAAGAATGAATATTTTGGGAATTTTCTACAGCATAGTTGGAAGGAAAAATGTCGGGAGTTGGCTAAGAAATCTGTTATAATTCCTGTTTGGGAAGGGGGAGTTTCATGTCTGGGTGATCGGACGAATGGTAGTTAGTTCTACGTGCTTATTTCATCATTGGAAGTATATGGAAGTGTTAGAGCGAGGCATTTCTTGATAAGAGGTGGTGTACCGGTATTGGGTTTTCTGAGCAGTTATTATGGTTAAAGTGTTATTGCTATGAGTGTTTGAGTCATGCGGTGTATTATGTGATTTCATTTGGGGTACATACATGGGTTGATTCAGCATGTTCAAGCTTGTTCAGTTTATAGTTATGGAAATATCGATCTTATATATCATTTCAGAAGTGGGAATTTGGTTCTAAGGTTTATGGGCCAGGATTTGGATTTTGAAATATCAGCGGTATTGTGCTATTTGACCTATAGGGGATAGGGTGACGTGGGTTCACCCCCGGGTATGTGCATGGTAATATGCGTAACAGTTTGATAGTGTTGGAGAACAACTCTTGGCACGTTCGAGGACGAACATATGTTTAAGGGGGAGGATGTAATGACCCGACCGGTTGTTCCGAGAGTTTAGCCCCGATTCCCCTATTTATTCTTCATATTATGTGGTTCAGCTTCATTTATGTGTGTGGGGTCGGTTGGTTCCGGTTCAGAGTGGTCATGGTGAGCATTGAGGCAATTAGTCTCTCAAGGTAGCCTAATAGTTGAGAAAGTTACCTGAGAGTTGACTTATTGGTAAACGACCTCGGAATGTGGATTTTATGGGTCGGATAGCTTCGTTAGGTGATTTGGGACTTAGGAGTATGTTCAGAATATTTTTGTGATGTCCGGTGTAGAATTAGGCTTGAATTGGCGAAAGTTTGTTTTTGGTGATTTTCGGTCGGCAGTGGAAAATGGGCTATCGAGGTCAGAAAGGAATTCCAAAAATTGGGACATGTTCACAATGTCATTTTGGATGTGTCTGCAAAATTTCAGGTCAATCGGAGGTGTTTTGGTTGGTTTCGGCGTAGTTGGCGAAATTTGGATGTTTCAAAGTTCATAGGCTTGAATTTGATGTAAATGTGGTGTTTTCGTGTTGTTTTTGGTGTTTCGAAGGCTCGAGTAAGTTGCAATAATGCTATAGGGTGTGTTGGTATGTTTGGTTGAGGCCCAGAGGGGCTCGGGATTGATTTCAGGTGGTTGACGGGAAGTTTGGAGTGACTTTGGTAAAATTGTTATTGCTGGTGTTTTCGCACATGCGGAAAGGGAGTCGCAGGTGCGGTTCCACAGTAGCGGACTGGGCTCCACAGTAGCGAGTTTTGGTTGAGTGGGGAGTGGTCCGCTGGTGCGGAAGGAGCATCACACCTGCGATGCCAGAGAGGCGGGATTGGCCCGTTAGGTGATTTTTCGTAGGTGCGGGTCCGCAGGTGCGACCAATTGTCCGCAGGAGCGGAAATGGCTTTGCAGAACAGTATAAAAAGGACCCCTCCGTGAAATTTCTTATTTTTCTTCAATTTGCATGCGGGAGGAGTCCATTGAAGGCTATTTTGAGAGAAAAATTCAAGATTCTTCAGCAAAAGTAAGTTCTTTGGTTGCTAACATCGTTCCTATGCTATTTTGTTTGGATTAGGTTTGAAAATATAAGGATTTGAGTAGGAAAAGGTTGGAAAAATGGGAGGAAAGAATTAGGATTTCCTTTGAGGTTTTGGGTAGGCTATTGTGATCCGATTTTGATGATTTTGGTATGAGTTGAATCATGGGAAGTCGAGGTTTCTAATGATGTAAAAAATTTCGAATTTCGAGATGTGGGCCCGGGGCTTGGGTTTGGCCGAATTTCGAGATTTGTGACTAAATTGTTAATTTTCGATTGGGTTGTGTTCCTTGAGTATATATTGATAATGTTAACTGGTTTTGGCTAGATTTGGAGAAATCGGGAGCCAATTTGAGGGGCAAAGGCATAGTGGACTAGTGTCGCGGCCCGGTAGAAGTAAGTAATGGTTATAAATCTTGTCTTGAGGGTATGGAACCCCGGACTACATATTCCTACTGATTTTTGGAATGGCGCACATGTCGGATGACGAGTATGTGGCGCGTACCGATTTTTGGATTGGACTAGGTCCTCTCCGGGGGAAACAATGAGTTGCATATTTACTCAAAATCTTATGTTAAATTATGTTCTAAAGATTTGTGAAATATTTGGGCTATAAGCCGTGTTTGGGGCCTCGTGCCGATTTGTTTAGACTATTTAAGGGCGTTTTACTGCTGTTTTCCTCACTACCTACTTATGATTTTTACTCAGCATCATTGTGCATACTGTTTTATTTGAAACTCATCATGATTTACACCACTTTGAGATTTAAACTTATGTTTTGGGCTGAGTACCCTATTTTTACTGATTCTCCCGAGGGGCCATTCGAGTGGTTCTGCTGAGTGTGGCCGAGGGCCAGAGTGATGGTGAGGTGCTGAGTGAGGCCGAGGGCCTAATTGTCAGGATATTTATGGTATGAGATAGGCCGAGAGCCTGAGAGTGATTGATTCCATGATTTAGCTTTTTATTTAGCGCTTGGGCTGAATGAGCCCCTCCGAAGACGGAGTCTGTACACACCCCAATGAGCGCTGGTACCTACTGAGTAGGAGTGGTGAGGGCCGAGTGCCGAGTGACGAGTGATTGGGAGGCATGAGTGACTGTGAGGTGCTGAGTGACTGTGAGGCATGCCCGAGGGGCTGATTATGATATATGTTTTTCCCGAGGGGCTACTGATGATTTTACTACTTTCACAATGAGTTATGAAATATGTTTTTCCCGAGGGGCTACTGATGATTTACTACTCACACCTTCAGCTTATGAAATATGTTTTGCCCGAGGGGCCTCTATATGATTCATTTTGTTTTTATACTAAACCTTTTGGTTGAAGTTGTTGAAAAGTATACTTTCCTTAAAGGATTTTTGTGAATATGATTTGAGACATGATGATTTCACATATCTATGTTATACTGTTGGAAAGAAAGGTTGTGCCTCTTGTTATTTGATGACATTGATTTTATGTGTTTCTTGCTGCTCACACCTGATTTATTTTCATTACTACTGAGTTGGCGTACTCACATTACTCCCTGCACCTTGTGTGCATATTTAGATGTTAGGGTAGGGTGAGTTGAATATCTGTTCCAGAGATCCTCGGAGGTTCGCAAGGTGGCTGCATGCGTCCGCAGTCCTGCTCCCTCTCTTGTTTAATATTTTAGAATTTATTTTCATTGAGTTGTATATTTATGTAGATGCTCATGACCGGTGACTCCGGGTTCTCGGGGGTTCTATTTAAATGTTCAGTATAGATTTATCTGTTTATAAATGTTTAAAGGAACTTTTATGGGAATTTGTTATGATTTGGGTGAAGTTTTGGCTGGCCTAGTTCCATGATAGGCGCAATCACGACTGGCCAGGATTGGGGTCGTGACAGAGATACACAAAGATTTATAACATAAAACAACAAGCACGAACATAGACAAAAAAAGTCAAGAAACTGAACTAACTTTGGTTCGATGTTGATGAGATCTGCTTGCCATATTTAAGCAAG
>ML433716.1:59796-70350 GCA_005239525.1 Nicotiana knightiana | reverse complement strand
CCTTCTCGACCATACGCCGAGCCTTCATATATGAAATAAATCTACCAGAAGAATGACTAGGAGTCCCTCTCCACTCCAAACGAGGTACTCCTGGAAAGGCCAAGGTCATTGTCTTAGCATGACAGTCCAGAATATCATGGTAGCGAGATAACCAATCCATCCCCAAAATAACATCGAAGTCAACCATATCAAGAAGCAAAAGATCTACATGAGTCTCCATACCACCAATAACCACTAAGCATGAACGGTAGACTCGATCTACCACAATAGAATCACCCATCGGGGTAGACACATATACAGAAGTACTCAGGGAATCACGGGGCATGCTCAGATAAGGGGCAAAATATGAAGACACATAGGAGAATGTAGAACCCGGATCAAATAAAACCGAAGCATCTCTGCTGCAAACTAAAACCATACTTGTAATAACTGCATCAGAGGCCTTAGCCTCGGGCCTGGCAGGAATAGCATAGCACTGGGGCAGAGCCCCTCCAACCTGAACATCTCTGGGTCGACCTACTGCGGGCTGACCTCTACATCTCGTGGCCTGTCCTCCACCTCTATGAGTCTGACCTCCACCTCGACCCCCACCACTAGCTGGTTGAGGTGTGGGCGTGCACCTGATGCGGGGATCATAGCACGGGGACCCGGATGCTGAGAACTACTAGAAGCTCGGGGGCAATACCTAGAAATGTGCCCTGGAACACCACAAGAGTAACAAGACCTCTGATGCTGAGACTGCTGGCCCTGAAACTGTCCCTGTCGACCAGAATAACCACCTTGAAAGCTCTGAAGCGGCGGAGCACTGATAGGAGCTGGTGGTGCACTAATAGGAGCTAGTGGAGCACTATAGGATACATGAAGAGCTGACTGGAATGGTCTAGGAGGATGACCTCTGCCAGAAGAATCTCTGCCTCCAGATGAGGCACCACCGAATCGGCCAAAATGATGAGGTCTCTTGTCATACCCCTGAATACTGCCATGTGATAATACCATCTGAATACGCCTGGCCACATTGGCCGCCTCCTGGAATGAAATATCAGTACCTATCTCTCTGGCCATCTGGAGTCTAATAGGCTGAGCTAGACCCTCAATAAACCTCCTCACCCTCTCACGATCAGTGGGGAGTATCATGATAGCATGTCGGGCCAAAGTAATGAACCTGGTCTCATACTGTGTAACAGTCGTAGATCCCTGCTGGAGGCGCTCAAGCTGCCTCCAAAGATCCTCCCTCTGGGTAACTGGAAGAAACTTCTCCAAGAATAAAGAACTGATCCCAAGTCAAAGGCGAAGACCCAGCTGGTCTGGTCAAACAGTAGTCCCTCCACAAGTCTTGGCGGTACCAGAAAGACGGAATGTAGCAAAATCAACTCCATTGGACTCCACGATGCCCATGTTCCGAAGAACATCATAGCAATTGTCCAAGAAATCCTGGGGATCCTCTGATGGTGCACCAGTAAATGTAGTAGGAAATAGCTTGGTGAACCGATCCAATCTCCACAAAGCATCGGCAGACATAGCCCCCCCCCCTCCCCAACTGTCTGTGCCACAAAACCCGTCTGAGCTGCTCCAGCTGTCTGAGGTGCTGGAGTCTGGAACTGAGGAGCTAGCTGCTCTGGTGTGTGGGTAGCCGGAGTCGGGGTCCCTCCCCCAGCTAGAGAGACGGCGGTGTAGTAGGAAGAAGATCGGCCTAAGCCACGCTCTCCATAAGGCCCACTAAACGGACCAGAGCGTCCTGAAGAACCGGGGTGACAATGAAGCCCTCTGGGACCTGAGCTGGTCCAACTGGAACTGCCTGAGCAGGAATCTCATCGGCAAAGTCTACCTGTGGGTCCTCTACAGGTGTTGTTGCTCTAGGCTGAGCCCTAGCTCTGCCTCAGCCTCTAGCATGGCCTTGACCTCGTCCTCGGCCCCTCGTAGGAGCTGCAACAGGAGGATCGGGCTGCTGATCGGTAGATGAGGAAGCATGCATTCTCGCAATCTGCGAGAGAATAGAATAGAAAATCAGTTAGCATTTAGAATTCAAACCACAAGACAGAGAAGAAGAAATGTGAAGTTATTCCTAACCTTGCAGCCTCTAGGGGATAAGTACAAACGTCTCCGTACCGATCCCTCAGACTCTACAAGTTTGTCTGTGAATTGTGAGACATAAGCAACCTAGTGCTCTGACACCAACTTGTCACGACCCAAAATCCCACCTTCAGGTCATGATGGCGTCTAATGTTAAACCCGCTAGACAAGCCAACATTACTGGATATTCTGATTTATTCTTTTGTTATTTAGCATTTAAAAAGTGAAATACAAGAACAAATAGAAATAAGAATGCGGAAGATAAGAAATTCAACAACTTAAATAATACATCTTATGAAATTTCCTTAAACATAACCTCAGAACTGGTGTCACAATTTCACGGACAGTCTAAGATTTACTAAAAACATGAGTCTGAAATAAACAAGTGTAGTTGTCCATAAATACAAGATAGGACAGAAGGAAAGAAATAGATGGTGACGCCAAGGCCTGCAGACGCCTGCAGGTTTTACCTCGGTGTCGCCGTGGACTGAAGGATACTCCCTCGCTCAATGCCCACTAGGTTCTGCTCCGTAATCTACACCACATAAAGAGTGCAGGTGTAGCATCAGTACAATCGACCCCATGTACTGAGTAAGTACCGAGCTTAACCTCGGCGAAGTAGTGACGAGGCTAGGACACGACAAATAATAAATACTTGTGCAATTCAATAATATATAATAGAAAGGACAACAGGAAATAAACAGTTAAGTGTAAGACGAGGGAGAACATGCTGGGGACAAGGGGAAAACAAGTACTAAGTCACAGAAACGAAGCAACAGTTTAAGTAGCATCCATAGCAACAGGAAGTAAACACATAGAGCAAGCAAGTGCACGGCATCACCCTTCGTGCTTTACTCTCATCCTCACCAAAACAAGTGCACGACATCACCCTTCGTGCTTTACTCTCATCCTCACCAAAACAAGTGCACGGCATCACCCTTCGTGCTTTTACTCTCATCCTCCCCAAAACAAGTGCACGGAATCGCCCTTCGTGCTTTTACTCTCATCCTCACAATGCAATGAATAAATGAAATGGCATGGTATTAACCTTCATACTTTTAAATATAAAAATCATGGCACGGCATCACCCTTCGTGCTTTACACTCTTATCCTCACAATGCAATAAATAAATACACGGCATCACCCTTCATGCTTTACACTCTTCCTCACCCAAACAATATCAAGAACAACAATTTGGCAAGGAAAAACCACAATACAAACCATAAATCACAACATCCCGTCAAGGGAACAATAACAGAAATATCACCGTCCCGGCAAGGGATACAGCTATAACCAATCTCACTGAATATACAACATAACCAAATGATCCTCAACCGAATAACTAATAAACAGTGTCCAAAACCAATTATTTCCAACAACAAAATAATCTCCAAAACGAAATTCTACTTCATAACATAGTGAATATCGAAGAAAAACACATATACCATAAGAAATGACTCACGATCATGCTTGACAACAATGTATAGGTACTCATCACCTCGCCTATACATTGAACATGATAATAACACGTAGAACATATGACTCAACACCTATTCCCTCAAGCTAAGGCTAGGCCAAACACTTACCTCGGCTCCAAGAATGCAAATCAAGCCTCTAGCACCGCTTTTCCTCTCGAATCCAAATCTGAAACAATTGTATCTACACATAATCGACTCAATAACATCAATAATTACTCAACAATTCAATTTCAATGCCTAATTATAGGTTTCACAACATTCTTCCCAAAATTCTAAAATTCGACCCCGGGCCCGCTTGGTCCAAACACGAGGTTCAGACCAAAACCCGGTCACCCATTCCCCCACGAGCCCGAATATACAATTTGTTTTGAAATTCGACCCCAAAACGAGGTCAAATTCCCAAAAATTCAAAAAGCCCTAACTATACCCAAAACCCCAATTTTCTACCTTTAATTCCATGTTTTTAGGCCTATATGAAAATGGAAGAAAACAAGTTAAAGATCACTTACCTAAGAGATTTGGAGAAGAAGGGGTTTATGAAAAAAATGGTGGAATCCCGTGTAAGTGTTCTGGTTTTGGTCTTTAAAATGACTGGGCGGAATTGGTCAATGCGATCGTGGAGGAAGGATTGTGATCGCATCGAGGAATGAGTTCTGAGGCATTGCGATTGCGAAGGGGAATCTGTGATCGCACTAGTTTACTAACCCCACCCTATATGATCGCGAACAATGGTATGCGGTCGCACAGGGTATCTACCCAGCCCCCCCCCCCAGCTCTCCTATACCCCTATGCGATCGCGGACAGTACTATGCGATCGCATAGAGTACCAGAATTCCACCTCTCACACTACACTATGCGATCACGGGAGGACCTATGTGATCGCATAGTGTTAGACACTAGACGCCACCAGAAGCATTTTTACACCAGATTTTCTAAGGCTTTTTGCACGCCGACGCCTACCCGAAACTCACCCGAGCCCTCGGGGCTCAAAACCAAATACACACACGACCTCATAAACATCCTACGGACTTATTCAAGTAATCAAAACACCAAAATAACATCATAAACATCGAATTAAGCCTCAAAATCAATGAAATTCCTTTAAACTTCAAAAACTTCTAATTTTTCCATTTTCGATCTGAATCACGTCAAACTAAGTCTGTTTCTCACCAAATTTCACAGATAACACATATAAGACATAATGAACCTGTTCCGGGCTCCGAAACCATAATACGGGCCCGGTTTCATAGGTTTCACATCAAATCTCATTTTCAAAAATCTTTATATTTTTCAGAAAATAATTTTCTTCAAAACTTCATTCCTCGAACTTGGGACCTCGGAATTCGATTCCGGGCATACGTCCAAGTCCCATATTTTCCTAAGGACCCTCCGGACCGTCAAATCACGAATCTGGGTCCGTTTACCAAAAATGTTTACCAAAGTCAACTTTATTCAAATTTCAACACAAAAATATTATTTTTATCAATTTTTCACATAACGGTTTCCCGGCAATACGCCCGGGATGTGCACGCAAATAGAGGTGAGATATAAGGAGGTTTTCACGGCCTCGGAACACAAATTTAGCTAAAATTACACGGGATGACCTTTTGGGTCATCACAACAAGTATTCACATAAGTAGATTTCTGGTTTACGAAGCTCACCCATGAGTGGAGCATATTAGGAGAACTCTCTTAGATACTCATAACCGAATCAAGTTAAGAAAATTGTCACTTTTTAATAACTAGAAATTGTAATTGTAATGACACTATCTGATATAGCGACCTTAGCCATACCATAGAAAGTATATCAACAGGCTGGGTCTCCACCTCTAGGAGTCCAACCTCCACCTTCGACATTCCGACCCCCTTTCCCTTAGTTGGACATGTATGTTGAGTTGTAACTGCAATGGGGCACGTAGCCTGAGTGCTATAATGAAATATGACTCTCCCAAGCCTAGGACAATTTCTACCACTAGCCGAAATAAAGTATCAATCTGCCATGCGTCGTACAAAATTTTGCGATTATAATTGAATCCTTTAATGAGTCTGAGAAACAAATTCTATCAATAGCATTTGGGAGAACTGATCCAAGTAGTTGATGTTGCAATGGATGGTCGTCCTCTTCGTAGGCTTGCCACAAACACCGACGGCCAATTTCTGCTTTTACTATGTTGTCTCAACACTGCTGAGCTACTCCATTTATTCATATACTCTTCGTTATTCTTTGGGGTAACTCGCATCCCCATTTATGCACAATGATCAAAAAGTAGAGCTCTATACAGATAAATCTTGGCACAAACCCTATAATCTAGAAGCTCGTCAGCCATTGCACTCCCTCCGAAGCACCCCAAAATCTGACGCAATCGTGACTTCCACGTTGAGTGGACCTTCTGTAGATTTAAAGTTGTTTATATAACTCATTTGGTATTGAGGTATAGGGTTATTAAGGAGACAGACATACCGCAAGTCCCAGCTTTATCTCTTGAAAAATCTCAGGCCTTATACATTCTGGGCCAACACCGATATAACACATGATTATGCAATCTATTCCTTGACAGTGGAATTATATAAACCACCCATGTTGCTTTCAACTTATCCTCATGTTCCGCAATACTTCATAGCAACAGTCAAGAAAATCATGTGGGTCTTCAAAAGATGTACCACTAAAATGGAGTGGAATTAGCTAGATGAGCTTGTCCAGTCTCCACAAAGCATCGGAAGCCATAGCTGCCCCATCAGCAATCAGGGTTGCCGCAATAGTCTGAACTACCCCAACTGGGTTGGCTGCTGGTATCTGGATATGAGGAGTAGTCTGATCAGGAGTGTGGGTGACAGGAGTCTGGACCCCTCCTCAATCCTGGGATGCGGCTGCTGCAACAGGGAGTGCGCTAGTTTGGGCTACACTCTCCATAAGTCGCACTAATCATACCAAAGCATCCTGAAGCACCGGGGTAGCAATAAACCCCTATGGAACCTGAGTTGGTCCAGCTGGAACGGTCTGAGATGGAGCCCCCCACCCCACCCCCCACCCTAATCAATCTCAATCTGGGGCTCCACAGCTGGGGCTACAGTATGAGCAACGGGTTGAGTCCCACCCCTGCCTCGGCCACTGACGTGGCCTCAGCCTCTGCCCCTAATAGGAGCTGCTGCTGCTGGAAGACCGGATTGTTGGTTAGCGGAAGAGGAAGCACGTGTTCTCGCCATCTATGAGAGAATAGAAGAGTTCAATCAATATTTTTTTGAGATATCAAAAATCACACGACATAGTAGAAATAATAATGAGTTTGTTCCTAACTTCATAGCCTCTGAAATTTAAGTACAGACGTCTCCGTACCAATCCTTCAGACTCTATCAAGCTTGTTCATGAATTGTGACACCTATGCAACCTAGTGCTCTGATACCAACTTGTCACGACCCGAATTCCCAACATTAGGGATCGTGATGGCGCCTAACACCACACTTGCTAGGTAAGCCAATGTTAGAATTCGATTAGCTATTTTCCTTTGATTATTTTCTTCCACACAATAAAACAAATTTAGAGTAAGTTAAATCTAATGATTTACGGCGAATAACATTCCAAAAATAAGACGATAAACAAATAAATAAACCGAGCCACGAACTAAATATATATAACTCTAAGACTACCCCAGGGTCTGGTGTCACAATTCACGAACTTCTAAGAATACTACAAATACTGGGCTGAAAGAAATAATATATCTGTTTTGAGTCAAATGAAACAGTCTCTATAAAGCTAGGAGAAGACTCTAGAAATATGCGGACGCCAGCAGATCTACCTCGTGTCTCCGTGCGAATAATGTCAGCTACTACTTTCACCTAACTCTGACCTGTACCTGGATCTGCACAAAAGAGTGCAGACTGTAGTATCAATACAACCGACCACATGTACTGAGTAAGTGCCGAGTCTAACCTCGACGAAGTAGTGACGAGGCTACGGCGGGGCATTAAAAATGTAACCTGTGAACAATATATAATAAAGCAATATGGAAATAATAACAATAACCTAAATAACCAGTAACTTGCAACAGTAAATAAAAACAACTCAGATAACTCTTTTCAGATATCAACTATAATCAGCTCCTCAAACTTCCCAAGTTTCAATTTAAATCACAGTACAAAATCGGAGTGTGAAAACCTTTTTAATAAAATCGGAGTTTTTCTAAAATCCTTGTTTTTGAAAATCAATAAAACATAAATATTCACCCTTATCTCTCCTTGTTGCGGTGCGCAACCCGCTCCCACATGTCCACCCTTATTGCTCCTCCATATATATATATAATATATATATATATATATATATATATATATATATATATATATATATATATATATATATATATATATATATATATATATATATATATATATCACCCTTATTTCTCTTGTTGCAGTGTGCAACCCGATCCCACATGTCTGCCCTTATCACACCTTGTTGCGGCGTGCACCCACTCCCACCAGACAATCACATCACTTTATTTATAAAAAGGGATTTTCACAATTTAAGTCAAAGCCTTTCACAATTTTTATGTCTCAACAATTGTAAACAGAACAAGTTTTACCTTAAATAACAGTAAGAGCAGAATATGAAATAATGACAATAAAATAATGAGTGTTCCAGCCTTTATTTTATAAACAGTAAAACATGAATATTCTCCTTTATTTCTCCTTGTTGTGGCGNCCCCCCACCCTAATCAATCTCAATCTGGGGCTCCACAGCTGGGGCTACAGTATGAGCAACGGGTTGAGTCCCACCCCTGCCTCGGCCACTGACGTGGCCTCAGCCTCTGCCCCTAATAGGAGCTGCTGCTGCTGGAAGACCGGATTGTTGGTTAGCGGAAGAGGAAGCACGTGTTCTCGCCATCTATGAGAGAATAGAAGAGTTCAATCAATATTTTTTTGAGATATCAAAAATCACACGACATAGTAGAAATAATAATGAGTTTGTTCCTAACTTCATAGCCTCTGAAATTTAAGTACAGACGTCTCCGTACCAATCCTTCAGACTCTATCAAGCTTGTTCATGAATTGTGACACCTATGCAACCTAGTGCTCTGATACCAACTTGTCACGACCCGAATTCCCAACATTAGGGATCGTGATGGCGCCTAACACCACACTTGCTAGGTAAGCCAATGTTAGAATTCGATTAGCTATTTTCCTTTGATTATTTTCTTCCACACAATAAAACAAATTTAGAGTAAGTTAAATCTAATGATTTACGGCGAATAACATTCCAAAAATAAGACGATAAACAAATAAATAAACCGAGCCACGAACTAAATATATATAACTCTAAGACTACCCCAGGGTCTGGTGTCACAATTCACGAACTTCTAAGAATACTACAAATACTGGGCTGAAAGAAATAATATATCTGTTTTGAGTCAAATGAAACAGTCTCTATAAAGCTAGGAGAAGACTCTAGAAATATGCGGACGCCAGCAGATCTACCTCGTGTCTCCGTGCGAATAATGTCAGCTACTACTTTCACCTAACTCTGACCTGTACCTGGATCTGCACAAAAGAGTGCAGACTGTAGTATCAATACAACCGACCACATGTACTGAGTAAGTGCCGAGTCTAACCTCGACGAAGTAGTGACGAGGCTACGGCGGGGCATTAAAAATGTAACCTGTGAACAATATATAATAAAGCAATATGGAAATAATAACAATAACCTAAATAACCAGTAACTTGCAACAGTAAATAAAAACAACTCAGATAACTCTTTTCAGATATCAACTATAATCAGCTCCTCAAACTTCCCAAGTTTCAATTTAAATCACAGTACAAAATCGGAGTGTGAAAACCTTTTTAATAAAATCGGAGTTTTTCTAAAATCCTTGTTTTTGAAAATCAATAAAACATAAATATTCACCCTTATCTCTCCTTGTTGCGGTGCGCAACCCGCTCCCACATGTCCACCCTTATTGCTCCTCCATATATATATATAATATATATATATATATATATATATATATATATATATATATATATAATATATATATCACCCTTATTTCTCTTGTTGCAGTGTGCAACCCGATCCCACATGTCTGCCCTTATCACACCTTGTTGCGGCGTGCACCCACTCCCACCAGACAATCACATCACTTTATTTATAAAAAGGGATTTTCACAATTTAAGTCAAAGCCTTTCACAATTTTTATGTCTCAACAATTGTAAACAGAACAAGTTTTACCTTAAATAACAGTAAGAGCAGAATATGAAATAATGACAATAAAATAATGAGTGTTCCAGCCTTTATTTTATAAACAGTAAAACATGAATATTCTCCTTTATTTCTCCTTGTTGTGGCGTGCAACCCGATCCCACCTGTCCATCCTTATTTCTCATCCCTATATATATATATATATATATATCACCCTTATTTCTCCTGTTGCGACGGGCAACCCAATCCCACCTGTCCACCCTTATTACTCCTTGTTGCGGCGTGCAACCCGCTCCCACCAGACACATCATATCAGTTTATTTACAAAAACTTTCACAATTCAATCCAAGCCTTCCACAACATTTTTGTATCAACAGTTGTAAACAGAAGCTGTAAAACTCATAAACTTCATCAGTTATTATTTCACAACAAAACCAATCGGAAATTACATACATATCGTAACACTGACATCCAGCTCAATCCTTATATAACATAACAAAACCAAAAGAGCAGTCAACACTTCCAACATACTCGAAATAATACTTAAAATAAGTTAACGAATCCAAATAGACATATAAACATCAATGATCATGAAACAATTAAGCCCGGAAGCAAACAATTAGAAACGGGGAAGGGACCATGTTCAACAATAATTTAGTGGTGCATAGATACTCGTCACCTCACCTATATACCACACACATGCAAATTTACATATCATTTAAGTGGGGATTCCTGTTCCCTCAAGTCAAGGTTAAACCAAGCACTTACCTCAAATTCGCAGGTCATTTAATGCTCAATTATAGATTTTCCTTTTGAATG